>QFEU01002972.1:0-68535 GCA_003316345.1 Tricholoma terreum
CCAGATTCACTCACAGATTTTCTGGAGCTCGTTCGACATATAGCAGCCATTCCTTTTTATTTAACTGGTTGAATAACACTGAAAAACGCTTCAATTGTACCAATTACCTCGAAATCCTTCAGACCTGTACGATCGCGTTAGCATGAAGCGGTATCTGGACAAGTGATTTTGGTACCAAGAGGAGGAAGATGTCTTCTGTCTAGGACATCTTGCAGACGAACATCAACCAAGGGGGTGACTTGGGGCATTTTGGTCAGCAGCTTCCAAATCTAGAAGGATGGAGAATTTGTTACCACCGCACGATCTGACCTTCCTAACAGCTGGGGGCGGATTGCAGAGACGAAACTAAAGCAACTACGATGAGCTCAAACTTTGTGCAAGCTGAGAAATACAGACGGGGAAAGAAAGGAGAGCTACTAGGGTCGGTCTGATAATTCTTGGGCGAGGTTGGGGTTGGGCCATGGGGAGGAAATGAGTTCAGGAAAGGGAGGGAAAGCTCATGTCATAGGGGGAGGAGGCCTCGCGAGTGGTAAAATTGATAAGGAACGTATTTTGTATCCAAATTAAAGAACCCAGTGAGAGAGATCAATCATCAGGTCCATACCATCACGCGGAGTCTAAATTCTTTATCTAATTATATTTCCACCCCAATATCCCTTTCCACAGTCATCAGAATCACTTTCATATGGAGCTCCAACCACAGGCCACAACTATCACAACAAGGCTTCAACTCCCACTGCAACGCCCACTGCTGCACATCCAAGGTTTCTCACTCTCTTCCCACACCTTCTAATTCAAATGCCAATCAGATCTTCTTGCTTGTCAAATCACGGGTCGCTAGCACCTGTCGGCACCTTATCCCACGGATCCTTGCCTTCCATGTCCCATGTCTGTTATGTAACTGTTCCCAAACCCTGTCACCTCTCGGGCCCTGATCCGTTTGTCCTGACTTTGCCACGCTTCTGTTCACTTGCTCCTACTCTTGTCCGCTCTCAATAACAAGATGACTTGAGAGAGAATGGCAACTGAGCACTAATAGTAACTGACGCCCTCCTGTCCTTCATGCTGCAACTTCAGCTTCTGTGAATGCTCTTTTGTGGTCGATGCTGTGTACATCATAGTGGACGCTCAGAATAGACTCGCTGTACGCCAGTGGCTTCTTGAACCTTCTTCCCATTTGGCTGGCATCATTGGAGAATCCGACTCAATGACAAATGCTTCTGGAGACTTGCACACAACAACAGACTCCGGCATATGTAACCAATGGCTTCATAAAACCTTTTAAAGCTCCCTGTATACACCGTCGCCAACGGCAGGTACGAGATTTTCCATCCAAGATTCTAAAATTTCGGTAACCCCAGAAAGTGTTCACGGCTTGATGCCACCTTACCGACAGGTACCGCTTCAGTTATATGAAATGCAAGTGCGCTGGGAGTCTGAAGCCCCCGACTTGAGCAAGGACACTACTGGATACTGGATCTCAGTCCGAGGTTCTGGCGTATCGCCCTGTAATAGTAATCTGTCCCTTGCGCGACTAAGAAAAACAACGAGCTCCGAATAGAATTCAAGATGGGACTAGATCACGTTCAGCGTGTATAAGGATATACGTAAAACGCTCAGCGATCAAAACACAGTAACTTATAACTTAGTGAGAACATGGACAAGCGAAGGGACCGGCCGATCGGATAAATTAAGACCAAGGTCTGAACCCCAAGGGAGCTTCAACTGGACAACGTACTTATGAACCCCGTTGTCTTGCAGCCAACGTTAGGGGCAAGAGTGTTCCATCCCGTGGGGCAATAAGCAAGAAATGGATGGATAAGACCAACCTGGGTACTGGATACAAATCAAACGACCAGATGTTCAGTTGCCAAGGACGCTCGTCACAAGTGTGAACAGTCGTCCGACACTGCGGCTATGAGCACGGAAGTAAAAAATCATGTTTGTATGTGACTCGGAGTTCCTCACCTACGGAATGGGGAGCTTGCCTTATCCCGGTCCGCGCACACGCAGCTGCCATTCTCCGAGTCACAGGGGCTTCAAAAGCCAAACAGCAACGAAACCAGCGACGCTTACCAATCATCTGCATTTTGGAAGAACACTGAGCAAGCTCCCCAATAAATGACGATAGCTATATGCCACAGTGAGTCCAGAAAAACCTGGGCCAAGGAATTCACAAATAATAACCCTGAGGTTCTTGTGTAGAACTTGCCATGCGGTGAGATCCAGAAAACACTATTGGCATTACCCAAACCCTGGAATCCAACATTGTGGAGACGCACGCCACACGCACAGTCGTTCCATTCCTCATGTATCGATAACAAACTAGTGGCCCATCAGAGCATCCAGGGAAGCGGCTGGTAACGTACGGAGTCTAGACATAACTCTCCTTCAAACAGACAAGTGTGGAACTAAGACAAGGAGCTGTCATGTCACCGATTCGCATGCCTGTCTGCCAAGTGGGCAGCCGGCGGACATTAACATAGACCGATAAACCCATGCATTGTGATGGACGATAACGTATCCACAGATCTACACCAAGAGAGCGGAAAATCTCAGCCTCATGTACATCATCGCCCACTTGCCACTCGCGTCCTGAAGGTCCACCTTGCATATTTGTTCTACCTCCTCCATCATATCTTCTGCCTCTTCGTCAGAAAAGCCTGCAAATACAGTATGCCGAACGAAGGTCTGTAACCACCCACGAAGACCTTCTGGGAAGGGCGTGAATCTTGGGTTGAGAGATAAGTGGACCGGCTTGAAGGATGCAGCGACTAAGAGCTGTACAACCATCAGGACATGGAGTTTTCTGGTCACTCGACAAACCTTCTCGTAGTCCTCCGGAGAGGGGAAATACCAGGGATCGCGTAGAACAGGATCATGCCCTCGCGATTTCAGAACCTGGTAGAGCGCCGACCGAAGTCCTGCGATCGAAATTTAATGCTTGAATTCGTATAAGCTGCTAGGAAAATCACAGACCGACGCAGTTCATGAAACCGCCCATTTCTCCAGTGAAACGACCGCCTTTCTTCAATACCTTTTTAACGCTCTCCAAGACGCCTCCAGGATTATCTTTACACCAGTGCAGAGCAGCATTAGTAAACACTGCATCAAACTTCTCGGCCAATGGAAGCACATCGCTTGGAAGATCAATAGCTTGTATATCGGATACAAAAGCATGTTCCAGGCCATTGGCTTTGGCTTGTGCAATCTACAGCAACAAGGAAACATTTGTTTCATCTCTGTCGTCGTCCAACGTACCATACTTGTGCTGAAGTCAACGCCAACAACAACACCACCTGGGGCCTCTTCGACCCGTTTCTTGAGTTCTAACGTCACCTCTCCGCTGCCACATCCAAAATCAATGATACGCTCCCCTGGCTGTGCTGCAAGAAGTTCAAGAATGGGTGAAGTGAAGACAGGAGAGTACAAGAAAGACACATGTGTGTTGTAAAGAGATGCCGACCACCCCGAAGCATCATGCATAGTCAAGGTAGACGAGGACATGATAGAAACCTTGCAACGAAGTCTTCCGAACCACCACAGTCGCAACGACTTTTATATACAAGGGGACACATTGACGGCCGATATCTGTCGGAAGCAACGTTTGGGAAGTACCTCACCTGACCATATCACGATAGACCACTACCATGTAGAAGATTGTCGGCCGCGAATATACAGCTTACGGCCGATGGGTTGGATTCAGATATCATGGTGATAATCCCTTGATACCCACGTGATAATTGCATGGGAAATGTTCGCGTCCCAAACCATAGATAACATCTCTTGTTGAAGGGAAGAAGACCCTACATATTTAGCCCTGTGAGCTGAGTCAACTCGAGTTCTGGGTTTTTGCATCCCGAGGGGGAACAAAAGTCCAAGAAGGGCGAAGAGCCAAAGATGAACTTGAAAGCCAGACTTGGTAGACAGCCTTGCAACTGGGCCAGCTAGCCAAGAAATCTACAAAGGTGAATTTGATATATAATGCGAAACCTGCTCATGTACGATGGCACGGCATAAAGACATCAATAACCGTACGCTTTGAGGACACAAATGGACTGCTCAGAATATTCAATTCATTTTTAGCTCTCAAGTGAGCGACGGGAGCAATTCGGTGTAGCACGAGGGGGTAGAAAGTAGAAAAGATTGGCTCACAGACGAGCGTTAAGGATGTCTTGTTATAAAAAACCTCACGACTTCTGAGGATGATCACTCAGCTGATATTTCGCGCGCGATGGACACATTGTCCGTGCTACGAATTCCCGAAAACAACCTTACTCGAAGATAGTTCGGCTCCAAGTTTGTAACCAAGTACCTAAGATGCGTCAATCAGCATCTTGCTGGACGATCTATGCAACGTACCTTGTCCCAGTCCAGCTTCTGCCGCGTCAACGGCAAGGCACGTCTCAATCCCTTAAATGTTTTCTCTCCCATCTCCTGGTATGTAGTATTCAGTGATGTTTGATAATGCCCCTCCTCATCTTCTATCAAAGCAAGAATCTTGGACGCCGCAGCGCTCGGAGAGGATGTCACAACAGCGGTTGGCAGTGCCAGCGATACATCGTGAGTCGTGGCTAGTTGGACCTGTCATTCGGCAATCAGTTCGACTTGAAATCTCCGTGAAAGGTCTGCCAACATTCCCCTGTTCGTAATAGTGTATGTTGACAAGTATCTTCCCAGAAATTGTGTTTTCGCTAAGATCAATAACGTACTCTGATCGCCATCGTCCTGACCTTTCAATCATTACGATGAATAATTTTCCTGATCGGCGACAGTCGAACCTACCAGTAGTTCGTTGGATTGTATTTGTTCGCAACTAATTGAATCACGAAATGATTGGGTGTTCCTGGTGTTGAGAAGACTGAAGCAACTCCCTCGTGAAAGTGGGCGGTCAGATACGCTAATGTTGATGCCTCCAGTGCGGCACTAGGGAGGTAATCAGTCAATGGGGAGGGGAAAGTCGGAATACGCAGGAGAGGTACCGGAAAGGTTCGGCTTCAGCTTCCGGCTCCACTGGCTGAGCGTCAGAAGCTTCCTTCATCCCAAAAGATCAAGTTCCAGTCAAACAAACTTGAAATGGCGCAGGACACACCAGGCTCAAATGATCAAACCGAAAGCTCATATTTGACCTTGGGTCTAAAAACCTCTCCTCGCCCTCCGGATCCGACGACGGAAATCTTGCAGCCTCACTGACGATTGACTGGAATTCAGAAACGGTTACGTATGACCCCCAAGGACGGTTATGCGAGTCCGTTACCTGATGGCCGGTCCCCGGGACGTCTGCAGTGATAAATTGCTCAAGGTTGTACTCCTTCAGTGCCGGGATGACGCCCTCCTGTAGCAGGTCATCATCCGAGATTATGTTGCGAACATCTATCCAGGTCGGGTAGGTTACGAACGCGTTCAAACAGTACAGTGAAGACGACAGACCATTGAGGACATCGTTGATCTCCCCAGGCGGGGACTGGAGAAGAAAGCTCGAAGCAGCTTGGATCCGTTCACTCGCGTCCATATCGTAGTCGTCGATCTAAGTCTTGATCTAGTCCAGGTTGAAGCTAATCAATCGGAAACTGCCGAACGCTCTACTTGAACGTCAACCTTGAACTGATTACTATGCATTATTTATTACAAGTTACGATACGTCCTTGGTTGCTATTGGCATTGCATCCGACATTCTGACTTACAGTTTGGAGCTGAACTGTGATTCTGTAACACCTGCACCCATCGCCGACGTGGAGGAGACGCCACCAGTGACCGTTTTGATGAGATTGTCAGCGTAGTCTGCCCCACTCCACTAGTAGTAAAACCTCAGCACCAAGTATCTACGACCATACAAGAGATATGCATACCTTCTGGTGAGTAAGAACATCGGTGCCCAGTTCGCGCTCCTTCCTCTGAATGAGTTCGACATAGGCTTTCATACCCGTCTTCGCGAACTCTCGTGCAAACAGGTCCGAGATGTATGCATTCGAATGTAGACCTCCGAGCTAAAGTCGCCCTCAGTCAACCTTCCGCCTGATCCAGAAAGTAAAAAGTCCCCACCGTAATAAATTGCCAGACGAATCCTAGTTTGCCCAACTCCCAGACATACGATTGCATCTCCCTCTCCCCCAAACCGGCCGCATCCCAGTTGAACGATGGGCTCAAGTTGTAGGCCAGCCATTTTCCAGGATAGACAGCGTGGACACCTGCAGCAAACTCCTTCGCCTGGGCCAATATCGGCGATTTGGTCTCCATCCAGAGTAGATCTGCGTATGGAGCAAAGGCGATGGCACGGTTCACAGCGCACTGTGTACCTCCTTGATAGCGGTAGTACCCCTCGCGAGTTCTTGGGCTATCCCAATCCCAGTACGGGACATTCTTTAGCCCGAACTCCTTTTGAGCGATGGCAACGGCCTTGGGGTATGATGTGTGACCTACACGAGCGAGGAACTTCTTGATGGTTGCAGAACTTGCCCCCTCTTTGCTTAAACCGTTCGAGAGGGTAGTCGAGAACAACTGAAGATTCGCAGAGGCGATCCACTGGTCTTCTATTGTTTGAAGCTGATTCCCGTTCTTCCCTGAGGCCTCGGCCTCAACCATTACGGCGCCTAAAGGCAGAAGTGAGGTGTTAGTGCAGCCCAAGATGAATGCGTGGTCCCGGTCGTCTATGTTCGAAGTGATGAGGGTAGCTGCTTCTGAGTCGGTCCTGGCAATAGCAAGGTTGTCAACACCCATGATATCAAATTGCAAGCGGATGGCGACGAGACGATTAATGTGCTCTTGGATAGGGACCAAAACTTTGCCTGCCATATGACCGCACTTCTTCGTTCCAGGAGCCTGGTCCTCGATATGAATCCCTGCGGCACCTTTCTCGACGAACATCTTGGCAAGCTTCATGACGGCGGTCAGACCGCCATGTCCAGTATCGGCATCGGCAACGATAGGACGGAGATAGTCGACATATGGTGTCCTGACAAGTTCTGCATCAGACATAGACGAGCGAGCCTCTCGTTGCTTCCGGTCATGGAAGAGCTGGGCCATGAATAGGTGCTCGACCTTATTGGGAACAGTATTCGAAGGATAGTCTGTTAGGATTGTATAAGATTGCTTGGCTATATCAGTAGGTATATGCGACCAACCTGCAAGATCTGGCCCAGGTTCATTTGTGCTTGACGCGGTACTGGACGACTGCCAGCCGGAAACGTAGACGGTTTCCAGATACTTCGCCATTTGCGTCACCTGAACCGGGTCAAGTCTTTGCGAATTGGGATTTCAGTCCAAATTTTATCGGAGGAGGGCGGGCGAGTGCGCACTTACGATCCATACGTATGAGAAGGGGTACCCTGCTTCGCATGGTCGCCGAGGATCTGCCAGAGCTTCTTCGCTTGTAGGTTGGAAGGATATTGAGGAAACATGGTGCCCCGCTTTGCAACGACCTCAGCGGCGGTGTACGGTCGTTTTACGCGTGAAAAACGGGGGCTCTGGTGAAGATATATATTGTCAAGAAGGATAGGGGTTATAAGGAATGGATACCTTCCACCACTGCTCTACTTGGGCTACCTCTTTCGCAAAAGCTGCACGTTCGTTGGCCATGGTGAACAGAAAGCGTTAATTGAATGTTCTAGGAGGCGGAAGTGAACAGTGATTTTAGGAATTTCAATAGATCGGACATGTGATTTCATGAACGAGACTTTCGGGCCAGACCGCTCTGCTGTGTTTCGGGATGCGCGTACAACAACACCCTTGCTCTTAATCAAGCACTCGTGATCTACATTGCATTGGCGTGTGACCCCAATTAAGATCCGCTACAATAGCACTTGATATTGCACTTTTGAACAGGGATACCAAGCAGAAATATGCCGGACCAGTTATCATGCGCGATCTTCTATCATCTTCTATCCCCGTCATAGACTAAACCGGCAAGACCATACCTAATTACGAAAGCAAAGATACTGCCAGCAACCTGTCGATATGTTCAGCATTTGGATAACGAGCACCACCGGATTGTCACCTGTGATAACATCAACACCTGGACGAGGCGTTTCTCGTTCATCGGCCCGAGTCGCAAGAGAAAGAAGTTCAATATTGTAAGGTTGTTTGATTCCAGGATGACTCCGGTTTTCGGGTGCAATGTTAATTCTGTAAGGCCAAGGATTGAAAGGATCCGTAGGATCATCGTTGCCAATTGGGATGGTGGCCTGAAGAACAAGGCCTTGGACGGGTGCAAAAGGTTTGTGTCGGGGTCGAATCTGCATCAGGTGAGTCAAGGCAAGTTCGGTTTATAGTGGCCATACCTTGGTACCCTGTGCCGAGGGCAGGGAACAAGTCCGAACAGCTGTGGGCACGAGAGCAGGAAATTGAAGATTTGTGGCATGAAGAATAAGAGCAGTGTCTTGGAGAAATGCGCCTGGATGCCAACAACCGCAAATGCCATACCTGTAACATAGCATAGTGTATCCCCAGGGAAGGCACGCGCAGGATACCTGCTCTTAATCATTAGAACGCACGCACGCACAGCGATGCATGCTTTAGGACAAACCAATTGTGATATAGGAAGCCAAGGCAAACAGCAACCAAGGGCATCATAAAATATAGGCTGAAAAGATGCCGCTCGATCAGTTCCCTGCTCCCATGCGCCATACCAGCATTCCAGATCCCACCGAACTCCACCTCTGCTTTGTTTCCCAATAGATGAAGAGGTATCCGGAAATCAATCGGCCAAGGAAGGAATAAAATATCGTTGATAATGACCGAGAGGGCGATTATTAGCGCCTGGCTGACTTCAGAACCATTGATCCCGGCGAGGATATTGATACTGTTGGTGGCAAACGTGGATAGTAATGACATATAAACATAATACAAGGGACCTATTGTGGTAGCCTGTTCGCTGTTCCATTCGACGCGAGAGAGGAGCCGGGAACTCACCTAAATTAAGCAGGCTCCCAAATATTGACCGCAACGGCAAAGGCACTACGACGTGCGTATTTCCACGTTCAGCATAGTAGACCATTAAGAGAGGAATGGACGCAATAACGGGTATGGGCAGTTTATGACGCCAGCGGATATCAAATACATCGTCAAGGAAGCCGAGGAGAGTGGCAATTAAAAGCGACAATAAAGACGACAGATAGACAGAAAGCTGGATGCCGCGTTAAAGTCTTGTGCTTGAATTTAGCTGCCAAACACTAACCTGATAATGTGGAAATTGCACAACAGATACTCCTTCACGTGTCTTCTGCTCCCCCGCGAAGTTCAGGATGAAATTAGAAAACGCGAATGGAATGAAAAGAATCAGAAGTAGGATATATATAGAAGCACAGACAAGGCCTTGACTTTCAGGTCTATCACTCAGTCAGCGCGATGGATCCCCATTGCAGATGGAGATACCAACATGGGTGTCTGATACGTTTTAAGTAGATCCCTGCCTTTAAGGTTTGCCTTGACGAAACTTGGCCCTAGCGCAGGAACGAGATATAGCGTCGAAAGAAACGCAATAATAGAGAAGCCAAAAGATGCGTATAATGCAGGTAAAGCCGGGACTGGGTCAAGGAATGGTCTCGCGATAAACCAGATTGCGACAGGCACCAAGCTGAATAGTAAGACCGGGGACAAAGGTCGTGGTCCAAGTGGCATTCTAGGGAACAGAAACCAGAACCCCTGACACAAATCCGTCGGGATTCTAATGGACGAGTAAGTAGTAGACGGTGTCAATGACAAAAGCGGTCGACATGCGAGTCGTGGCGCGACGTGTCGTGTTTCACGTGCACGGCATTCCGAAGCGCCAGGATGTTGCAGCCCCCTGAGCCTCCCAGCCAAGTCCATCTAAACGTCGCGGCGTGTGTGATCAAACATAGTGAAGGAAAGGGGAGGGGTGTATACGGTCAGCTCAATATTATTCCTATATTGTGTCTTCGTTGAATTCGTGATTATAGCGTCAAGGCCATTGCCCAGACAGACGATACTCGAAGCCAGTCCAGTAATCCTATTTTCCCAGCGAGAATACGAAGAACATGGTATGGTTTGACTCGTGTTTCTGTCTCCGAGCGATATTCTGAGTTTGCTTTACTGCAGGAAGGTTCACTGTACTTGATCAATACACCTTCAAGTGGCCGGATGGCCGGATGGCTCTTGCACTAGGTCTCGGTATCGAAACATATCTCTCAACTTGTTCTGGAACGTCGAGCTAAGTACGCTCTGTCAAGGCTCGCTATTCAACCACTCGGAGACACCCAACGTCTCCTATTTCGTGGACCCATCGACTGATTCGATACAATACGTGACTGTCCGCGACGTTGAGGACGGGGAAGAGCTGTGCATTTTCTACGGTCATAATCTCTGGTTCCAGCCCTCTAGGCGTTTGCGTTCTGAAAACTTCCCTATGACATCGACAGATGCTGATGACGGATGGGGAGGGCTCCTGGCTGTCGATGATTCTGCAGGAGCAGACAATCCATATCGGGACGGTGATGCTGATGAGACCATCTTAGAGGAACAACTTCCTTTCACAAGATTTAAACTTCCTCCTGAGGAGGAAGACATCGATACAATTCGAACAGGTACTGCGCAGTGCTATTCCCGTCCTTTCAGTGACAGATGTGCTCTAAACAGTTCAGGCATGGGTAGTAAACATTCCTGATCAGCAGCTGATAGCAAGGATATTAAAGTGAGTCCTGCCCATCAAATTCTGTCATTCAACCAATGTAAAAAAGATGGCTGAAACAGGTAGGATTGGATACGCCCGATCTGGGCCATCTCAAACGAATTAGAAAACAAGGCAACGTGATTACACTCCTGTTGACGACGTCCCCAACCCCTCCAGTACTACCTGAAGATTTAGAGTTATATGCTCCATATATTCTACCCGTCCCGGCATCTCCTGCTCTTACGCCATTATCTCTGTCCTTAAAATCATCCTTGTGGCCTACAGTGTACGCTCCGTCGAGAAAGAACGAGGCAGACAGTTGGACACGCGGGAAATGTCGTTGGGCTTGGGAAGCTATGAAAGTGACCTTAGAAGCGGCAGCAGAGGGCAAATCTCATAATGAGGTTAGCCGACTCTTCTGACCGTATCTCCATTCTGAATACCCTCTGTTCAGTTGCCGATTGCTGCGCATATCCCATTACCTTACGAGGTGACAAGTGCAGATGGTGTACGCTCGTCATTCACCGCATGTGACAGCAGGACATCGAATACCCATCCTCTTCGGCACGCTATTGTCAACGTTATCCGGCAGGTGGCGGACTTCCATGCGTCTACGAACATAGCGTTATCTGGGGCGCTGGCAGCTTCCTTATCACCCACAACACCTGGGGAACCACGGAACGGCACAACCTACCTGCTTACGTCCCTTGCATTGTTTACAACTCACGAACCTTGCATAATGTGCAGCATGGCATTGATCCATTCCCGCGTCAAGGAGGTATTCTACTTATATCCAATGGCTCAAACAGGAGGATGCGGTGGTGTCGCATGTCTACCAACACTGAAGGGAGTCAATCATCGCTTTGGAATCTGTCAATGGAAAGCGCAAGGCATCTTTAGTGAATGCAGTCTCGGTATTGATGCTGCACTGGATGCATGATCTTACAATTCTTTCTTTGATATGTATTGATGTGAACTACTACATTTTTGACACCATACTTGAAATGAGCTTTCATGGCATCAAGTTCAGAAGGAAAAATGCAGAAACCGAAGTGAGAACCATTTAACGTACGGATGGCGACGGTCGCCATTGCTTCGCTTTGATGTAATCCAGAAGCGCCTCATTCGAGAGATTCCGAAGCAATGCGTTTTCATCTACGTTCTGTGAAAGATGGCGTACGGGCATGTCAGTTCAACAGTATGCCTCTGGATTAACCATGAGAGTACGTACATCTGCTTGAGCAGACCGAATGACAGCCAAGGCAATCTGAGCACTGAGATCGCGAATGCGACCAAGACGAGGGTAAACTAGATCTGAGGACTCATCCGGTGTCAGGGATGAGGACAATGCGATGGCTGCCTGCTCAAGCATCGCGTCTGTCACATGTCTTGCCTTTGACAAAATTGCACCTAGTCCAACACCTGGAAAAATGTACATGTTGTTCCCTTGCCCGGGCTCGTAGATTTTGCCTTCGTATTCGATATGCATGTAAGGACTTCCTGACGCAAAAATCACGGAGCCATTCGACCTGAATAGTATTAGATCAGGTTGTATACCACAAGGACAAAAAGCTATCTAACCATTTTATGGCATCGGCAAAATCGACTTCGCTCAAAGACACAGGGTTCGATAACGGGAAGATGATGGGTCGAGCGTTGATAGATGTCATGAGCTTGACCACATCTTCCGTGAAAGCATTCTGACAATTCGAGCTTCTGCATTAGCGAATAAGCGGGCTTGATCGATACGTACTCGTATTGTACTAAGACCAAGTAACGCAGTGGGCTTGACATGACGAACGATATCGGTCAACTCGGTCAGCGGTGGGCCCTCGTAGTCCGTGCGAGCAAAGACTGATAACGGCGAGGCTGAATATATATTCCAGAACAAGTAGCATCAATTACTCACACTTCTTATGTTCCTGCAGACCTTTCCTATCTGCAGTAATCAGACCTTTTGAATCCACAGTCTAAAGGACTCTTGAGCCTCTTAACAAGAAAAATGAGGTGGTACCTACATAAATTCTTTTCTTGGCATCCTCCTCGCTCATGCCAAGCAGCGAGAAGAACGACAACAATTGTTTGGCGACGCCAATACCAGCAGAACCGGCTCCAAAGAACAAGATCCTTTGTTCCGAAAGCGGTCGTCCGGACGCCGCTGAGGCAAGCCGCGCGGCATTAAGGAATCCAGAGAGTACGACGGCACCTGAAGTCGCGTGATCAACATGGCTAGAAGAAACACAATCGAATTTCATCTAACCTGTGCCTTGAATCTAAACATAGTGGTCAGAATGGGATAGATATTTCGAAATCGTTGAAATCATACATACATCGTCATTGAAGCACCGTGCTTGCGACCGGAACATATCGAGATACCGGAATGCATTGTCGGTCGAGAAATCCTCGAATTGGACCAGTAATTGAGGAAAAACTTCTCGCATGGCTTCCATAAACTCTTTCATGAACGCGTCCATCTGGAACGCGCAAATAAGCGGATAGATCCCGGACTGCGGTTGTGTAAATCCTACTTACTTCCTTCACGTCCGGTCGTTTCCGACGGACACCAATATACAGAGGGTCATCCAGAAACTTTTGCGTGTTGGTGCCGAGGTCGAGACAAATGGGGACTGTTGAAGCAGGTTTGAGGCCAGCACCTGCGATATAAAGGTCCCTGGTAGGATACCCGCTTGATGCTATGCCAGACAAGGGGATCTAAAAGTGGACGTACAATTTTCCAATGCTGATAGGCAATCCGTTGGCACCCAGGTCACCGAGACCGAGAATACGAGATCCTAGTTTTCGTCAGACAAAGAACGATGGATGAGATTATTGCCTGAAGATGCAGTTTACCATCCGTGACAACCGAAATTCTGGGTGCCAATTGTGCTGGCCACGTCTGTAGAAGTTGTTTAATGTGCCCTTTATTTTCAATGGATACATAAAGACCCTCAGGTCGACGCCAGATATGCGAGTAGTTACGACATGCATCCCCAACCTGCAAGTCGTATGTGAGACACGCAAACGCAACTTGATGAAACCGCAAGAACCGTCGGAGTATAGATTATGGGTATAATCTCCAGCATGTTGCCCAGCAAAACTTCATAGAACAAGTTGGGGTCGCGCTCCTTCAAGCCGTTGAGGTAGATATATTTCTCTATTCCTGTCGACTTGCTGCGAAGCTGTGCAAGACATCTTTGGCGGTGGTCAGTGTTAAGGAAATAGGGGGGCATTTCAGGTGACAAGTGGGAGGCCATTTTGAAAGTTAGACAGAATGAAATGAGGTTTCGCACTCTTATAAAGTTGACTCGCGTGACAGTGGAAGACAAAGTTCGATATATTTCAGCCAAAAGGGCGGGAGCGGAAGATACCGGAGAACATTCTATTTCCAGAGACCGACTTTCGCCATCGCGGACGATTTCGAAACGGAAATATTAACCGCCTGTGAGGGGGAAACGGCAGGGGCAAAGAGTAAATTAGGTGTTGATAACACGGGAATGATGGCGCACCGCACCAAGCACCATATGCATATCACCAAAACTCGCGTCGCTTAGCACTAACTGCCCGAACTATTGATTTCTTTTCACTCCATTTCTCCCTAGCCTCCGCATGTTTCTGTTCTCGTATCCGTATCAGAGCCGTCCGTTTCGGCTTTTTCAAGGCTGCTACCGCGGCCACAAACGACTCTGTGCATCCAAATATTTCCGCAAGCTTCCCTCGGCTGTATTTTGTAGGATTGGAAAGTCTGAGCCGACGAATCTTGGAGATCACCTCGTCAGACACGCGTGGTGGCTCTGCTTTGTTAGCAGACGGACGAATGAAAGGAGGAAGGTGACCAGAGGCTGTAGAAGGGTCTCGAAGAAGTGGGGAGGCAGGAGCTGTGGATAGTGAGAACGGAGTGGGTGCTGTAGGTGGTGGACGATGTATGAATGTCACGTCCTCGTCGTTCAACGGAGTTACTATGGCATTTGGATTGTTAAGGAGCGGGTCAGGAGCATGATATGCTGGCTTCTCCGAAGTTCCTGGCTTTGGACGAGGGTGTCGCGTTGCGTACGACCGAATGAAAGACCAAGCACAGTGCCGCCTACTCAAATTCATCTGCCTAAGGATGAAGAAGAAACGAAGAGAAAACTGCACTCGAAAATAGCACAAGTTCTCACGGTAGATAGTCCATATGCAGATATGCCCTACCAAGTATACTACTCAAGCTTCAAGATTAACTAGGAACGTCAAAGCCTGGGTTTCTATCCTAGCGAGATATTGGCATGTCCAGGTCTAATTAGATCATAAGTACAGAAATAAGTGAAGGAAATAATAAACAGATATTGCAAGCCAAAAGCCCGACCAAAAACGAGAAAGAACCGAAAAATGAACCAATTGCAACAAACCCTGCAAAGATGCATAGACGAAGACGACATACACAAAAAAAAAGCTAGCTAGAGATACAACGACTGGGTAGTGGTGGTCGTGATGGTCGTGATCAAGAAAAAGTGCGAAACTTAAACATACGAAAGCAAAAGCAAGAGGGTAGGTCGTAAGAGAAAACATAGCAGATATCATGTGTCCTCTCTCGGGGTATCAGAATTTGGCACGGTAATGGAGCCCCTACGACTGTCACCACGCCTAAAAGTCGGACTACCGGTGTGCTCGCCGGAAGCGGCGCTCTGTGACGAGTGCCGTCGACTGAGTCCTGGGCGCTCGTGTTCTACATGTCCACCTTGCGGTGGCTTAGAGGACGGAGGAAGGCTGTGATTCGGAGAGTCGCGGTACCCTTGTGGTGGCGAAGGCATAGCAAAAGTGGTCCGAGACTGTGATGGTGGTTCCGAAGGCTGAGAACGTGGAGGATCCAGACGTGAGGAAGACATAGATATACGTGTTGAGTCAAAAGGCGCTGGTGACCCCCTATCGGAATCTATAGCACCCTGAGCTTCACGAGGTTCTCTATCATGCCCCCACCCAGGAGACGACGGTCGAGGCCTGTGTCGCGATGATTCCGCAGATGGAGTTGGAGGGAATGCATATGATTCCGGCGCGGTTGGACCCACAGGGATGCCATTCCGCAAAGCTGGTTTTGCTCCTGGCTTCGTACCTGAGTTGTCTGTACGCCCAGATGTAGCTGCACGGTGTGCATCCTCCAACTCTTCTACGCGTCGATGCAGTTCAGCCATTTCGGACCGAATGGGAGCCACCCTCTTTTCTACCAAACTCTCAACCACTTCGTTCATCCTTTCTTGCTGCTGTGTCAAGGTCTGCATGAGAGTGCTAGATCTCTGCAGTTGCCCCTCAAGCCAATGTTTCAACTGCTTCGAGTCATTGAGAGCGTCATAGAACATTTCGAACGGAGCCAGGAAAGCCGGCTTGTCCCCGGGATATTCCCCATGCTGGAGTGCAATGGGCGTCGGTGGCACTAGTGTCGACGAGATGGGAACCGATGCGGTAGGCGGTGACCTGTTTGCGATGCTAGAGATGGGTTGGGATGCTACAGAGCTACCCGTGTTGCGTTGCAAGGAGAGCCTTGTTGGAGTAGGCGGTACATTGCTTGCCACTCGACGGATAGAATCACCTCCGCCCATGACAGGCAGACGAGGGAGTGCCATCGGGGCTCTACCAGAATGAAAAGATCCTTGCCCTGCATGAGGTATCGGGGGGGCGCTTTGAATGCCAGGCTGAAGCTGTTCTCTCGTCTGGGCTTCCCTGGGGCTGATTACAATATCAGCTGGCTTTTTTTTTACTCCCAGTTGCCCTGCCCGACGCCGTGCAAAACTAATTGGTGGTGGCGCGAGTGACTGCAGGTTTGGAACCTGCAGAGATTGTTGACTCGGAACAATGATGGGGCTGGGACTAGGAGGACGCGGATTGCCTGGAGTCTGGCTACCTGCCGGGCGACGACAGCTAGCGGCCGTGTTAGGACTGCGGCGCAAAGGACGTGCGGAAGCTGGTGGCTTCGTTGACGTCAAATTACGCTCCTCCGCGGTTAAAGATGACACAGGGTTCCCACTAGCCTGTGGTGAAACAACGCCAGCCACACTCCCTCTGCGCTGCTCTATGAGTGCCTTTTGCTTCTGTTTGACTGTGATCATGGATCGGACTTGTTCAATCGCCGACGGGTTGTCACGCTTGATTGTAAAACCCATCACAACCGGGGATATGGGAGTGGAGTTTGTTTGATCCACTGGTACTCTTACGTCCGTATTAAGAGGATGCGGCGCGCCGCTGACGGTTACACGACGCCGTTTTGCAGGTGATACAAGGAGTTCAGAGGGAGCAGGCGCGCTGGTGTCCACTGTGGGGTCATGGGGAGCCGCCTGGGTGTGAGGCGGCGGAGATGGATCGAGCATGTCATGATCCTGTTCCTCCTTAATCTGGATTAGTCGTGGGGAGCCACTAAGGATAGATAAGCTTGAGGAATTCCTAATCAAGGACTATTGGGCCGAATAACACTTACTCCGAGTTGGAATGGTCATCATCGCGTGAGCTAGACGCGGCATCGATTCGGGGCCGCTTCCTAGAGGTAGTCCGAGCGTCAGTACTGTCCTCGCTGCCTGTACGAGTGAGAGGGACGCCGGAAGGCGAGTTTACGTGGCGATGTTCCATGGAAGTGAGATGCGATTGGATGGGAGGTAAAGAATTGTTTCCTGAAGAGATACTTCCCAGAGAAGTTGTGCTAAAGGCCTGTGCGAAAGATGGAAGGGACTGTGGGACATGCGTCGCTATGCTGGCCTGGTTGACAGCCATACTCGGCAATGGGTGATGGGAAAAAAGCAGAACGCGAAGGAGAGAGGTTAGAGAGCGTGGAGGAGGAGGAGGAGGAAGGAGAGGAGCGACGGACGTGGTGGACGTGGAGAACGTTGAGGGACGGGTGTGGCCAAGAACGGATACTAGCCAGGGTGAGTGTTAGATAATGAAAATGATCAGTAAAATCAAAAGCAAATCAAGCAGAATCACAGAAATCAATGCAGAATCAGTATAGAATTCCGAATCGAATTCTATCGAATCACCCGTTGCGTAATCGCACTTCGATCATCATCCCTTTATATAGTAAACCTTGCATCTGCTACCATGCAGCACCGTTGTCAGCTCTGAAACATTCCTCAGCCGAAACACAACTCCCTTGCGACACCCAGTAACCAACTCTCCGTTCATGTCTGGTGGGACAGCCTCGTAAAACTCTAAAAGCTCGTCACAATCTCTCCTCGGCCCGACACTCCCACTGTCTGCCAGCTACCTGCCATATACTCCCCGCGGACCAAATAACTTTAATCGATACACAGCCTTCTTTTATCACGCCATCATCTACGAGATAACATTCCTGTGTTCTCCTTGGATATCAAACACACTTTCCCCTGCCCAATGTCATCCTCGAAACATCTGCCAGGGCCTGGACACGAGCTAGTCACATAGCCTGGTTCCTTTTTGCTGTTATCTGCGAGCACACCTTCTCAAATAAAGAAACCGGATTACTCGAATGGTGCTTCAGTCGATCGCATGATTCAACAACTCGACGCACATGCGGTATACATTTTGGACAAACGATCTGCAAACGTTTGATACGCGTAGGGTACACGATTAGTCCCAGGTATGATGGATGTGAACAATAAGAGGCAAACACGAGAACAGCCGTCATTCGGTCCTTTTCTTTTTCTTTCGCGCTGTAAGGACTGTAACTTGTGGTTGTGATGGTGCTGCTGTCGCTTCCGCACCCTCTTGCTCAGTCACTGCGCGCCCGACGGACGTTATGTCCGTCGGGTTACTAACGCTGATCGATCGGTATATATGGGAATGATAGGTTTCGAGCGACGTCACAGGTTCTGGAAACGGATTTGGGGAAACATCTAGAATAACGCGTGTTCCTCTAACCATACGTGGAGGCGGTGTGACAGGGGGGGCGAGTAGAGTGGCCTGCAATGACGTTTCTCTCTCGGGTGTACGCCGGTGGAATTCGCGGACATTGGCGGCAATAGACGCGTGGGATGCAATACCTTCACACAACCCTTTTATAGCATTCTCCAGAGTCTCGGTTGCGCGTATCGCGCGATCGACTGTCGAAAACTCGACGTTAGTCAGCAAGGATGTCATCACACGTTTGTTAATTTGCGAGGAGACCTGACCAAGTTGGGGGGCAAGAGGTGATGCTGGGGACCGTGATGCATCGTCCCTGCGAGATAAGCAAGATATTCCCATGGTGAAAAACCCAGTGACGGCCCCCGCGATACATTCCTGACGGAAAGACATGCGTTCCCAGAACTCGTCTGGGGAGACCTTGGTCAGTTCTCCAAGCGGCCGACCCTCTTTGCTACTGTGACCATCTTTTTCCTCAACTTCTTGGGTATCGTGCGGAAGGCCTTCGCCGGCGTTAGATGACGTCCGCGAGCGCTTGCGTGAGGGAGATTTTATCCCATCTCCGGTTGTAGTATATGCGATCTCGTCCATGAAACGAGATTTGGGGTCGTCATCGAATGACGGAATGAAATGACCCAAGTTTTCGAGCCCTTCTAGGGAAACGGGTGGACAAGGTAAAGGAATTTCAGATCGTGAATAAGGATGTCCATAGGTCCACAAAGGCTGTGGAGAGGAAGATGATGACGTTGACGATGCGAACTTGAGCGCGTGTTCTGCCTCCAGTTCACTGTATCCTGGAAGAATGTAACGTAGTTGAATTTTCAGCTTGGGTTGCACTCGTGTTTCCAACTCTACCGCAACATCCGACAATACACGCCGCCACCATGCACACAATTTGATGTCGCTTAAAGGACGTTTTCCAGGGAAATCAGCCGAGTTGGGAAAAAGATACTGTGCCTGTGCTCGTGCAAAGAGATGAATCCAGAAATGGTCGGCAGAAAGAGGGCGTGTTGCAGGGTCCGTGTAGAATGTCAACAAAGACCGGACCACGGTGACAGTGGGTGAGGGTAATTTAGCATGCCCGGTGGAGTCCACCTTGGACACGTAAAGTATTGCGGTTGAAGTAGATGGTATATTGTAAACACATGCCTCGATAGCTGTGACGAGGATGCGGGGCGAATCAGGAGCCAGTTGCTCTGAAAGTAAGATGAGAATGTCCTGGAGATATGAACGAGGACGTGGTATGGCAAAGGGGAAAAGGGCAGCATGTTTTCTCGGAGATGAAACAAGAACGTGAAGGTGGAATTCGCGTGTTCCTGGTAGATGAGACAGTCCAGCCAAGATGGCGTCCCGCAGGTTGATCGTCATTTCAGACCATGCACTCACGTGTCGGCGACTAGAACCAATAATGTCACGTGCCTTTTGTCTTAGCCGCGGATGTTGGAATGACCAAATTCACTTGTGGAGAGCTACGGGGAGCCGCTTACACGATATCATATTACCTATCACAAGTTTTTCGTTCACACCGACAACCAATGGAATCCGGCTCGCTGAAAGGACGGGCAGCGTTACTTTGATAACCTCCTTTCTATTCTTGATACAACAAAATCTATGGGTATTTCAGGGAACGCTAGCATTAAAGTCACCCCCCTGGCGTGCATCGAAAACAATGCGAGGTCGTAATAGCGCAGGCATGCGCTGCCCAACTGGTTCTACTTTTCCTATTCGTGCTTGCGTATCAAGTTCCGATCAAGACTCGAAAGACAGAACACTGACTACATCTCGTGATGGACTATGACCAGGCGTCGGATAGCCATAATCGGTTTTTGACACAGTTTGTATATGGACACTGAGCGACTTTGGCTGCCTATCCGTCAACGAGCTTTGCGGTATTGGCGTAAGCTGAAGGAAAGTAGGATCGCCCGGGCCAGCACCAGCGGCGATGTCTCGGAGAGAATCCCTACTATTGAGACTGTCCGGCATCCAAACCATGAGAATAAGGCAAGCACATGGTGAAAAGGTCACTCAACGACGCTAAGAAGGAATTGACGTAGCCTATATGACAGTGTTTGTTCGGCAATACCCCACAGTGGATGAGGATACACACATTTCCCAAGGATCCAGAAAAACGCCAACCATACGTAGTTCGTCGGCATCGTTGCAAACTTTTGTGTTGATTAGAATCTGCAGAAAGGAAAGCCACACATACTGACTGTAATCACTGCAATAAAAGCAATGACACTGCCAAACAACGAATAAGTGCAACTCGTACTCCACTATCCAACGCACGAACGAACCCTGTGATCAGACCAGTGGTTAAACTGTACAAAGTTAATGTGGTAATGAGGGAGTCGGTTCTATAAACCGTCAGGCTCTAATTGGACAACAGCCTCCCGACCAACTGTACCGTTGAAATCCAGTCCGACTTTTCAGGAGATAGTAGCACAGAGAAATCGCGATGATTATATCGGCGGCGGCAGCGCTGCCTAGTCCGGTACTGGTCACCCACTATAGTTCCAAGTAATAAGCATGCTGATAGGTGAATGTTGCAAAGACCATACGATTAACTCAGTGAATTTGCTGTTGTCTACCAGGATGAAGCTAGCGGCGGCGTCAGTAAGATAAGATGTATCGCGAAACGATTGAAGTACCCTTGCACAGTGAATACTGCGATAAAGAGTGGTAAGAAAGCGACAATCACAGCTCGCTCAATAATTAAGCATACCTACGCCGAGGCCTACAGAAGTTGATGAGTATATGTTGGTAATTTTATCCAAAGTAACGCATACCGAAATGTATAATTGCCAAGATAACCTATACATAATATGCATGTTAGATTGAACAATAAGATCGATCCAAGATCGTACAATTGTGGCAGTGAGCCAAATGTTGCGCGATACTGAACGGCTGAGCACAGCGCGCCAGGGAGACGAAACAAAGAAACGTACATCGCCATACACGTTGAGCAAAAAAACTTGGAGGGGAAATTTAATTGGCTGAATCTATTGATAGCACAAGCTCAGCGCTCACCATTCAACGATGAGACCGATGAGACCCTAAGGCAAAGAAGTCTGCTAGTGTTTCACTCATCTGGCAAATGACATACGTTGCAATCTGTCTGTATCTATAACGGCATACAGCTGTAAGACTCTTCCAAAGATTGCGCGCCCTGTCGGAGAACTCACATTTTGACTCCTGGAAGTTTCCAAGGCAACTTCAAGTTAGTAAGCGCCAACGCAGCAGGAAGCAATATGAATGACCATGTTGTCTTGCCCAGAGCTTCAGGGTTGTTATAGTTTGTGATCAGATACCTTGCTCGAATGTTTAGGAGATATACCCCCAAGGTCCAAGTAAGCCTCACCAATAGATAGCAATCGTGCTAAGCACTAAATGTGCGGTGTCGAGAAGCCTGTATAATATTTCAAAAAGATGACACAATTGAGGTTGAAGGCTACCGACCATACAACAAAAACCTGAGACGACGCACATTAATATACTTCTGGTGGTAGAATATGAAGCACTCACTAGGATTTTAGTTGATAACAAATCCTTAGGATATTGCCTGTGCATTTCTTAAGCATCATAGAGACGTCAAAATGCGAGATAGGGCACCTATAGTATAGGAATCTTCATAGAGGTGCCATTTGAACGGAATGACGCGTGAAGATGAAAAGGGCTTACGTTTGGAGAAGTGTTACACCATATAATCTGGATAGTGTCGAGTGACGTTAGCCATAGCGATCGAGGTAAGGGTCGAAAAGTAATCGAACATAGAAGCTGCGATAAGACCAACGAAAGCGGCCCCGTATGTGGTATCAAGACTAGTACTCATTACGCCGAAGGAAAGAAAGGAGAGCGCTGGTGGCGCGGGGAACCCACTCGATTCACAGCGCCAGCCTTTCCTTCTTAAGTTCGAGAGCGAGGGGAGATCACGCGATGGCTTAAGGCCACCATCAGTAGACCCTGCAGCATGTGTACATGATGGACTGGAACTCAACGGAAAATTATTGCCTGCGCACGAACGAGCCGCATATAGAAATACGTCAATCTTCGGGATCGGTTAAAGCATATAGTTAAAGAGACTGATGATAAAGATGCTGACGAGAAATTTTTCGGTCAGATCACTGTCTAAATGGGTTCAGAGGACAGCTTAGTACATACCTAACGCTTGACTGATTATTGTAGCAGATAGCAGACAAAAAAAATTGAAAGTGACAGCCTGAACCAATCCCAATACTACTGATGGTGAACTTGAAGATTGCCATGGGTTTGGTATTTGTAGCCTGGTGCTTCGGACGTCCCCCCTGAAATTCTAGGCCCACTGGCAGGGTCTCCAACTGTTGCAATCGTCGTTCTGGCGATGAATACATTACCAATGAATTGTTGAGTTGGTGAGTCCCGGGCGCAATGCATGTGCCCAAAGTTTGTCCTGAGTCCGCGAACCTCGGTTCACGTCTTGAAGAAACGCAATACATCCGATGATAAAAAGGGTTTGTTTGCCCACCCTTTGGATTGGCCCCTTGATGTTCCAGTTTTTGGTGGCTACATTCGGAGCAGGGTATAGGGTTAAAACAAGTTGTGGTTGACGTCGGGTTTTCCGTAGTGTATGACGTAAGGTTTTTCCAAGTTGGAACTACTCGGATGGGACGCAAGGGACATTTGATAGGTTCGATGGACGGAATCTTGAAACCGAAAATTTGTTGCTGCGAGAGCTAACCCTCTTTCCCCACACACCCCGACTGCTCGGACTGGTACCTTGGTTGCTGCATGGATTTGAGTATG
Source organism: Tricholoma terreum (assembly GCA_003316345.1). Taxonomy (NCBI): domain Eukaryota; kingdom Fungi; phylum Basidiomycota; class Agaricomycetes; order Agaricales; family Tricholomataceae; genus Tricholoma; species Tricholoma terreum. Next base: position 23,243 of record QFEU01002972.1, read on the forward strand.
TACTACATAAACAGGGGGGCTCAGGGAGGCTCTCGGGCTGGTCCAATTTTCTCGGCTCCTATCTAGTCGTAGTCTACGGACTCTACCGCATTGCCACAGTGAACTTCGCCTGGATATAAACGTATTGGTTTCTCAGATCTGTCACATCGAAAGATTTTGCTTCCAGCGCTCGTGACCGTGCCTACCGAATGGGTGCTATTGTGCCGTTACTTTCTGTAGGCCACGGACTCAGAAAACGCGATAACAGGCACTTTTCCTTTGCCGTTTCATTAATCACTTATTGCAGGCTCTATATACCAACCGTGCTCTGAAGTTGACTGTTGAGATCGTCGTCGGCAACGCCGGCTGGATTTATGCAAACCAACAACTTATCTATGTAGTCAATCGCGATTTTTCACTGGCACCCAATAAAGATACTTGACCCAAGAATGTTGCTCTTAGAGGAGATACTAGATAGGACTACAAGCGCCGTCCGAACTTGATGGACTGTCATGGTCGGGTGATCCCATGACTGCCATCTAGTAATCGAGGATCTTAGGCGGCTCTCGAGTCTTCGTTTTCGAGCCCGGAGTCAGCTAAGTAACGTGTGAAGGCTGCATCATGCCAATCTACGGTGGATTCTGCCAAGTGTACTTATGAAAGAAACGTACCGAAAAATGCACAAGAAGCATATGTACCGAGCTTGGATCCTAGCTACTATATACAACAAGTTACTACCTCATGCCAGTGGACCCTCGAGCTAAAATGAAGAAAGAGTGTCTATTAGAACAACAAACAGCAATAGTATGCTACAAGTGATGGAGGGTACGAGACAAATACAAGGGACCAATAGTACGTACTGGTATGAGCAGGGGGGGGTTTACGCGACATAAGCAAATGTGTCTTTGGTGCCATCCACCCGCTCGATGTAATCTTTCTCCAATAGCGTGTCAATAGCCTAGAACCAGTCTATCTGTCATAAGAAGCAGGAAACGTGGAATTACACGGACCTTTTTTATGTCAGGGATCTTGGGTGCGAATCGCTGGGAGATTTGGGAGATAACTTCCTGGATGAGTGGTTGGTGCTTCATCGTCTTCCTCGCTTTCATGATTCTACGTAAGTTAGATAAGATCAATCCACATTGGCGCAAGCAAGATAACCTACCGAACAATGGTCGCCTGGATGACGTACTTTCTGTCTTCATCCACTGTCTTCAGAACGTCAGTCGACTCCGCTTTGGTCTCTGCCTTGATGGGCAGGTTGAGGTTGACGCGAATCTTCTTTGATTTGAAGCCTAGCAATCGAAGTCAGAAACATAGAGGGGACCATGAACTTTGATGGGGCCAACCTGGGTTGAGATCGTACTGCTCAGTCTCCTCATTGACGAGAATCTTCGCTTTGACCAGTAGAGCCAGCACCTGGGTCAAAAGTTCCTTAGGTATAGAGGTGGCAGTAACGAGCTCAGACAATGAGAGCGTATCGTTGTTGTTGTATTGCAAAAGAACGGCCATTTGGAAGGAGCTGGTCATGAGGATGTATTTCTGATTGAGATAATTTGTCCTCAATTCGTTCTTCGAATAGTTCCACAACCATGTCAACTTCCTACCAGAGTGCTTTATTTGGTAGTACTTTTGGAATCGATCATACGTCGGGAGGATTTCTGTGGGAATGACAAATTCGTGGTTCGGCGGATTGAGCGGCCAGAAGTTGGTTCCTAGTACCATAATACTGAAGCTGATGTCCATGTCGTCGTGATTCTGCTGCATCCGGTCTTTGAACTGGTCAGTCAGATCTTTGCTGAGACTCATATCTTGGTAAGCGCACTTCAGTAGTAATCCGGCGGACAAGGGCAAGGAGACGAACCTGTGAACATGCGCTGAAGCTTATTCGTATATTCAAAGCCACATGCCTCTTTCAGCTTGGAGATCATGCTCGCCTCGCTCTCATCAGACGCGGACACACCATGAATCAGGCGTTTGGACAGTTTCGTGGTATAGAACGTTTGAAACACATCTTTGTCCTCAATATACTTGAAAAGCACCATCTGCCGAGCCAGCTTCAGTAGGTGCATATCAAGGTAGGGAGAAGGAAATCATACCACGCGGTTTAAAGCGCCTTCGAGGTCTCCTTCCTCCGCCAGTTTGTTGTTCTTTCGCAGAAGTAGGTCTGCGTGTTTAGCCAACAATTCGGGTGATTTCGAGCTCGATGTCCCCGTGGCCGCATTTCGGTTAACGAATTCCCTACATGCTTTGTCCAGACTTGCTACAAATCCTGCTTCCCCCCTGAAGCTCCTTGACACTGTCTCCGAGTTCTTCCTGTGCACCTCTAACAAAGCATCGACGTAGGCTTTGGGATCCAATGCATCAACGTTAGCACCCGTTTCGCCCACAAGTTTCGAGATTGCGACCTGGCCGGCTTTCTTCACATGTTCCTCAAATTTCCTGCGAAGAGGTTCCAGTCCTTCAGGTATCCGCGACAACAGGGCGTACATCCGTTGTAGGTCCTCATCTTTATCGAAATCGAGAAGGCTCTGGAAGCTTTCCCACATCAACTCTGAGTGTTCACGGATGAGGACGTGCTCGCATTTGCTGATGAGGACTTTCCGCGTTTGAGTATTCAGATAGCGCTCCACACGGTCCTCTTCTTCCTTGAGCCGTTCTTCCGCCTTTTTGAGGTAGTCTGGTATACTGTTGGCTGCCAAGAATGCTTCTGATTCTTGCCTGTAATATATCTCTGTCGCCGTAATGAATGGATTTTCGAAATGTTCCTTGTAAACTTCAAGACACGCTTTGTTAGGATCGGAGTCATCCAATCCGAGTGATACAAATGAGTCCACGACTTTCTTGACGAGGGTCTGATCGATCGTGTCGCCGTTTCGTTGCGTCTCTATAAGACGTAAGATAGCCCCAGCTAGTTTCGTATGTTTTTGTTGTATAGGAATGAAAAGATTGTTCTTCCACTGAACAAGGGCAAGCTACAGAGCGAATAAATAGCAGGATCCACGAGCATAAAGGGGCACACGACTCACCGTGTATACCTGGTAAACACCCTTCCGACCCTCATCTCTTTCGCGCTTCACCCAATGTCGGTTGAGATATGTGAAAAGACGATTTATATAATTCGCCCCAGTCGTATAGCGATCCCACTCCGCCGCATAGTACCGTAGGAGGGCCTCGTCCTGGAAACTATCCGTTTTCTGAAATGAGACGTCTGTTAGGATCCAAACCGAGACTGGTTGAACGCTCCAACCTCTCGAAGGGATTTGAGGTGATTTACGAAGTACCGAATAAGATTGTTGTAGAGATCAGACCCCATCAAGTTGGCACCAGCTAAGGGGGGACGCGCTGAGACGGGACCAAACTGCACGTATGGTACTTACTTCGGTTTCCCATAGTCATTGAATCTGATAAGGACACATGCATTTTGGAAGATGTGCAATAGTTGTACGCGACGGTGTACAGCGACATATACTGTGTCGAAGAAGATCGAGTGAGATCCTTTGGAAACTCGATGAGATGATTACCTTGGAGTAGGAGACGCCAGTCTGCAATTTCGTCATTATGTGATCGACGCCTTCTTCCAAGAAGGCCCACGTCGTCGCAAGATCCGCCGATGCAGGCGGCATTGGGAAGGCAGTGTTGGATGCGGACATGGTGGCGATGGACCAAGATGGGTCAATGCACGGTGAACTTGACCTGTTCCTCCCGCTCAGATCAGGGTGATCGGCAATCGGAAGTAAACGTTGGATACTCTTCACTGCCTTTCACTGCCCTTTTATTCCTGACAAGCTTATGTGGCAACAAAGAGTTCATTGTCTTCTACACTTTTACCCCCTTATGTATACACGCGATCCCTCCCCACAGATCCGTCCACGCTTCCCCGTCTAAATCGCGTCCAGTCATGAAACCAGCCTCTCGAATCATACCCGCGAACTCAGGTTGTGGAGGAAATTTGCGGATAGATTCAACGAGATATTGATACGACGCTCTGTCTCCAGCTAATATCGTTCCCAGAAGCGGAATTATCGAGAAAGAGTATTGATCATACATGCTATAATGGAATCAGCGAGAAAGTATGACAATTCTATAACGAAGTAGCTCACTGGCTCAACAGTGGGTTGTTAACATGACTGAATTCTAAGCAGGCAAATGTACCTCCTGGCTTCAGGACACGATACGCTTCCTTTAACACAGCCGGGATTGATGTACAATTACGAATTCCAAAAGCGATGGTATATAGATCGTAGTTGTTGTCGGGGAACTTGTCCGCGGGTAGCGTTTGCGCGTTAGCCTCGTGGAATGATATCTGAGACGCTGTGAAAGTTGGGTGACGCCGGAACAGAACGAAGCGTACGATGATGCCTACTGTTGTGATACATGGTTTTCTTGAATCGTCGGACGCCTTCCCTTAGCATTTCACTATTGATGTCCACGACTTCAACCGTAGTCTCTCTATCTCCGTATTTCTCCCTCGCATGATCAAGAATTCGAAGAGCTACATCTCCTGTGCCCCCAGCAACATCCAAACACCGTGTGATGCCTTTCCTCCCAGGCTTCAGCGACGAGACAAACGTGTCCTTCCATATTCTATGAACGCCAAGCGAGGACGCATCGTTCATAACGTCGTATGATGACGCGACTGAGTCAAAAACATTTTTTACGAGAGATTCTTTCTCCTCCTCTAGAACGATTCTGAAACCGAAAGATGTAGTTCGAGCGTTGGCCGTATCAGATGATGACGAAGAAGATTGCGAAGACCCTTGGGAATTTATGCATCGAACGGAGTTTGCTAATCCATTTCTAGGTAAGGGCAGACGTAGGTTTCGAAAGATGGACTGTCCCAACATCAATGATTGTGTAGGGTAAGTAGTAACAAGTTCAATTACGCTCTACACGTGATCAATTTGAAAAAATATCCAGAATTCTGAACTTGTAGGTTGTTTGAGGCTCAATGTCCTTTACAAGTCCATCGTCGGGAAAGGAAAAGGGAAGGGTCATTGGTAGCTACACCGGTTCATTCTGCACTCAAGTCCTTGCTGACTCGCATAGACCTGACCGCAGGCTCAGAAGACCACCTGCAACTGAACTCGGATTCTAACTCATCAACGTCGGACAGCGACTCTGATCTTTCAGACACTGATAGTGATGTTGTTACACCTGAATATCTGGAGTCGCTATTGGAAAAGGCCCGAAGAAATTATGCTGCGGCAGCAGTACACAAGGATACAATCTCCCATGAAGGGGTAGAACTGGAGGAACAAATTATCAAATTAGATGGCGAGCAACCGTATGTCAGTATATGTACTCTAATGCGGTACCTCACTAGACATTATCCAGACCTTTACCCCCGCTAGATCCAGGAATTCTACCTCCCCCGTACTTTGACCTTTCCGAATCCCGCCTCGGCATGCCACCGTCAATTCTCGATCCAGACGTCGAACTAGCCGAAAGAGCATCATCTTCTCGTGTTGTACCAGAACCGCCTGTTGCTCCACCAGAGCTAACTCGAGATGGGAAACCATTAACCAAGAGGCAGCAGAAAGAAGTTGGTTCCTTTTTTATTTGATCACAACATAATCGAGCTCAAGTGATTTGACTAGCTAAAAAACCAGACTGCTGGCCCCGACTGGTTTGATTTACCAGCTCCTCCAGCGGCTGATCTACCTCGATTACATCGCGAAGTGGAGGCCCTTCGTCTTCACAATCAACTCGACCCTAAACGTTTCTACCGAAAAGACGAAGGTGAAGGGAAGGGTATCAAGGGTCTGCCAAAATATTTTGCGGTCAGCTGTTCCGTATCATGGGGCGTTATCTTCTATTAAACTTCATGATTCTAAGGTCGGTACTATTGTCCCTGCAAGCACGCCATTTGGTACAACCAGTGGGGACAACTTGACACGGGCGAACCGAAAAAGAACCCTGGTTGATGAACTCGTGGACGATGCCGAGGCAAAGCATTATGCCAAGAAGAAGTTCAACGACCTTCAGGCGGTAAGGGGTGCAAGAGGGAGAAACACGCTGCACGCGAAGCGAGCTATGCGGAGGGGAAAGTGGTGACGACCTCTGTAGTCAATCTTTTTCTTGTTACGCACGCTCCAATTGCTGTAGCTCAAGCCGCGTGGATCAATGCTGACCGTGTCTCTTAGGAGATCCAGGCGCAAACATGACATGCACAAATCACTGGAGCTGATTTTGACCCTCATGGTGATTTGCATGAGAAGCTCTCCTCTTCTCGGACCATTGAGAATCGATTATTCGGCATATAACGAGCACATTGTTCCAAGGAGCTGAACCTATCTAGCTCAAAGAGTGCTTACGATCCAGGTTAATCACGCGTGCTACACCTGCCAGCCAATCAGAAACCGGATAAAGTATTCGGTCGAAGTTGGTTGAAGCGCCCGGAGCTTTTGTGTTGTTGATGCGCCACACCACGCTGACGGGGTCAAAAGAAGCTGTCTATCTTGCCTTCCATCATCCAATTAATTTCAGACCATTGAATCTAGATGGCTTGCTAGGGACATTTTCTTGTCCGTGAAACCTGGAAAGAACAATTGAATTCCTAAAGCTTACTCCACCGTGTATTTGTTCTCTACCCTTCCGAGATATGTATACCTTCTGGCTCTGAATTGCAGGAAACATGTGAATAGGATCCTTTACAGGTTCTGGTTGGACATAGCGTAAAAGGATTGCCTTCCGCCTTGCGATAAGGTAGAAAATGAGAACAACGCTGAGACCGAGGTCAGGATGGGTCAGGATGACCTGCAACTGTAACTAGACCAAGCGAACCAGCGCGGAGCTCTTTAGACGGCGAATATTGAATGCCAACGAACTCAAATAATCTGTGCCCCCGGATCTCGCGTAACTTTCGAGATACGTATCGTGGATTAATGTCTGGTACATCCTTAATTCATTCGACATCGTTCTTCCCAGATGGAGTAAAGACATTTTGAAATTTTGAAGATAGACCCCCATATGTACCACTGTTCTCGCACGTATCTCATTTTTTGGCGACCTAATGTAGTATGCGACCCTACAGAAAGAGTCCAGAATATGTTGTTCAGCGGGGTGGGTCCCAGATAGTGTTCGCCCGTTGGCGTTATCATCCGAGATGAACTACATGTACAGAGTTGTCTGTCGACCTCCGTCCATCGTGGAGAGAAGGATTGACTTCCAAGTTCAAAACAGGATGAAAGAAAACTGGCCAACAGGTCGTCACAAACGGACACTCTTGACGACCTTGGAAATGCCAGATTTCTCGCCATCGTACCTTCCACCACTCTCCGCCAGGCCACCCTTGAACACCGCCTTTTGCGAAGAAAGTTTTTTCTTCGCTTGTTCGAACTTTTGGCGTTTCTTGACTCTCGGATTGCGGACGGCCTTTGGACGGTGTGGAGTAAGACCCTTATTGGCCAGTATTGCACGCGTGAGAGAACGTGGCCCAGACACTTCGGCCTGTCCACCGTCACCGAACCTGTTCAATGGAATAAGATTCCTTCATTTCTAGTCGATAGATGAATACATACCTCGCCGCCGCCTGGACTGCCTCATACTCAGTTTTCTTCTGGTCCTTTCTTTCCTTCGACTTTCTCTTGACAAGTTCATAGTACCCATCTGGACCATCTGCTCCGTCACTTGAACCTCCATCGTCTTGTCCATCCCGTGCTCCAATTTTCGGTTCGGGGACTGTGTCATCCAGATCCGCGCCTCCTTGGCCTCTAACCTTGGCTGCTGCTTCTTTTGCCAATCGAGCGTCTTTCTCCTTGCGTCTTTCACGATATGGAAGGTCATCATCACCCCCGACAGCCTGGTTTCTTGCCCCCTGTCGCCTGGCACTGGCGCTTTCGATCTTGGAGGTATGGAATCGAAGGGACTTTTTACGCGCTTTCTTGTCCACAGCATCCCCATGCGGAAGTGACATAGCCTCGCCGTATGCATCTGTCATTTCACTATCGGGGTCAATTCGAGAGGACGTTGACTTGGATGGTGCGAATTCTGGTTCAACAAGATCGAACATCGGCTCATCGATAACGGAGTCTTCGACGGGTCTTCCAGATTTAGAAGACTTAGTTGACGTTTTCCGTTTCTTTTTCGGGGGTTCCGGAGGAGATGACGATGTGTACTTTGCATCCATTAGAAGCAGTTTCAACTCTTCCTTATCAAAGCCAAGTTCCTCCAGAGCATCTTCGTCGCCCAAAAGCAGGTCATTGAAGTCGTCATCTTCACTGTCCTCGTTGGCGAGCTTTATCCCTGTCTCGAATTCTTCGATGGTAGCAAGCGCTTGCTTCAAGGTCAAAAGGCGACCCATTACCGGATGGGACCGGAGGGAATCCGGTCGCTGGACGTATTTCTCAGAGGTGCGGAGATAGATGTAGAAAGCCAGCGTTGTACTATAAGTAAGCAATGTCTCTGTACATAAGTGGTGAGCATTAAGACGACACCATGAGACCCAAGTTCACTTACGATATCGGAGGTGCATCAGCTGAATAGGAAAACCACTAGTTCCGTCTGCTTTGGCCCTTACGAAGATTAAGTTGTGAAAGGTAGATTGGAGACTGGACCTACTTGGCAACCTCTACTTGAGTGTCCACTAGATTTTGAGCTGTATCCTCCCAGTCCCTTGCTAATGCCAATGTTTCGGGGCTGGTTTTTTCGAGGTGATGGATAATCGAGTTTTTGTCTTGTGGCAGAGGAGTCGTAACAATAGGCGTGTTTTCTGGAAGCTCACTAAGACAAGGATAGTCAGCAAGTCGGAGGGGAAGTTGAGGTGGTAGCGTACTCTGTTCCTTCGTGAGATCCAATGTCCAAAGCATCCTCTAGACCGAAATCAGTTTCAGCCAGATCTTCCCGTGATTTAGCCTGGAGCCGTTTAGCTTCCTGCTCCTCAAGTTCGTTGGCTTCATCGTCGTCAGAGTCGAGCTGTGGTGCGTTCGAAGAATAGTAGGCAGATTTGCTTTTCCCCCAGGTTTCTTCTTCTGACTCCAACTCTTCCTCTTCCTCCGACTTGGCAGACAGCTTCTTTTTCAGTCGTTTTTTCCTTGGCTCAGGTGTCTCCTCCATAATCTCCTCATAATCCATCTGTACATCCTCGTCCTCTTCGTCGTCCCCGCTCTCGTCGCCCAGGCCTTTCAATGCAAAGACCTCATTTTCGTCGCCATCGATATCGTCAATCATTTCTTCGCCATCGAGCAGAACCTTGTCCCTAGAGGCATGGACTACATAAATCGATTAGTAGGTTACAGGGCTGAAACTGTTTACTCACATTGATCCTCTTCATCCAAAGGAATGTCAGAGGTTTTTTCCCATTTCTTCAACTTGCCTTCGCTGCGCTTGATAGGCCGTGGATTTGCACTTTTAGAGCGAACTTTGGTTGATCGACGACGAGGCATGAGTGAGAACGCGGATGTTTATAAAATCTATATTTAGCTTCAATAAGCTTGTTCACACAAACTATTGTGACGGATATGTGCTGGTAGTAACATATAACAGCTCGGAGGATATGTTATGTTATGATTACGTTGGAATTGTAACCGCCATCCGATGATAGTTTCACATTCGTAATGATCTTGCAGTGAGTCAGTTCCTGTCACATCTGACTCCCTGCCAAAATACTGTCCCTTCTGTCTTTGGGCTTTCGCCCTTCCTTTCGTTTATTTTCCACCACTCCATTACGCCTGAAGCCGTTAAACTGGGCTTCTAGCGCAACACCCACTATGGCTTCAGACCAGGACTCCCAGCTCATCGCCGCCTTATGCAACCTTTCCGAAAAGGCTAAGAAGCTCGTCAAGTCATCTGTATATCCTGCCCCTGCCGATCCCAAAATACTCGTACACAGCTGGAAGATGAACGAGTTTAAGTACTATGACATCCCTTCACCGTTCCCCACTTTGGCCCGTGGACTTTTTACTGTAGAGCTTCCCAGAGGCGAGGGCGAGGCAGAGAACGATGCGAAGGACGCCGTTCAGAGATATCGCATCGTTGCACGTGGGTACGACAAGTTCTTTAATATCGGAGAAGTTCCTTGGTGCACGGTACGCTCCCTATCATACTTTAAAGAGCTCATCGTAACCTTGCGATTGCCAGTGGCCTGCCCTAGAGACACACACAGCTGCCCCATACACCCTATCCGTCAAGTCCAACGGATGTATCATTTTTATAGCTGCCCTAACTCCCACTCAACTCTTGATCACTTCAAAACATTCCATTGGGCCTGTTCAGAACTCGCCCATCAGCCATGCAGAGGCAGGGGAGAAGTGGTTGCGAAGATATCTCCAGGAAAACGACAAGACTGAGGAACAGCTCGCCAGTCGGCTCTGGGAGAACAATTGGACTGCGATCGCGGAGGTAAGCGATACTGGCACTGCAGAACGCATCGAGGACTGACTTCATTTGCAGCTATGCGACGATTCCTTTGAGGAACACGTCCTGGGCTATCCGCCTGAAATGACGGGACTTCATCTACACGGGATCAACGAAGCCACTAAGGCCTTCAAGACGCTCCCCCAACCGGAAGTCGACGCCTTTGCCGCGGAATGGGGGTTCATTAAAACAGCTTCTGTCACGTTGAACAGCATCGCTGAGGTTAAACACTTTACCTCCGAGTGTGCAGAGACGGGTCAATGGAACGGGGAGGCTGTCGAAGGGTTTGTCGTCCGTACGCACGTCACGGAGCCGCCAGTAGGGAAGGGAAAAGCTAGCGATGCGTCGCCGTACGAACCAGGCTCGTCGTTCTTCTTCAAAGTCAAATTTGATGAGCCGTACATGATGTATCGCGATTGGCGCGAGTTGACCAAGTCACTGCTGTCGTCAAAGGACGGATTGTCGCCGGCCAAGCTGCCCAAGTCAAAAATGAGGAGGCCAGAAACGAAGCTATACGTGAATTGGGTAATTGGACAGATTGAGAAAGACCGAAGCTTGTTCCAGGATTTTAGCAAAGGGAAGGGGATTATTGCGACGCGGGAGGAGTTCTTGAAATGGTTGGAAGGGGAAGCAGGAAGGAAGGAATTAGAGAAGGCGAAGAAGGGGGAGACGGTGAGCATCTCAGTAGAGGATAAAGGGAAGCCGTTCGAGAAGACCATCATTGTACCCGTGGCGATTCCTGGATGTGGTGGGTCACACATGACATTATCATGCCTAAACTCACACTGCAACTAAAGGGAAAACGGCCGTTTCGGTGGCGCTGGCACACATATTTGGATTCGGGCACACGCAGAGTGATGATGTACATGCCAAGAAACCTGCGCCCACATTCATCAAGAACGTTGTGTCCCTACTCGGAAAACACGACGTCGTCATAGCAGACAAGTATGTCCACTTCCGCCTTATCGTGTCTTTCTACTAATTGCATGTCGTAGGAACAATCACCTCCGGCAACACCGTCAAGCCCTACGCGACGCCACTTCTAAACACAGCCCGCCTGTTCGTTTGCTCGCGCTCAGCTGGTCGATCGCAGATAAACCACAAGCGACAGTTCATCGGATCTGCGGCGACCGGGTCCAAGGGCGGGGTGAGAACCATCAAACTCTGCGTGCGGACGCATCAACCGCCAAATCGCACGAGGAGGTCATCTGGAGGTTCATCACCACGACAGAGGATCTTGCTGAGAGCGAGGTGGACGAGATTGTAGATATGGACATGGAAGAGGATTTGGAGGCCGCAGTGAGACGTGCCGTGGAGGGATGCGTGAATGTATTGGGGTTGGACACGCCGCAGGAGGAAAAGATCAAGGAGGCCCTCGACGTGGTGAGGGCGTACGTTCCGGCGACGAAGAAGCCAGAGGAACCTGTTAAGGACAAGGAAGGGAGTGGGAGTAGGAAGAATGGCGGAGCACGATATTATGGGTTACTCGCAGAGGTGGATCTTGTCGGCACACTGGGACAACAACTAGGACTGCTCAGCTCTGATGCGAGCCAGATGGCTGTCCCCGCTATACAGTCATGGGGGAAACTCAAGGATACAGGGAGGGTGTCGAAGCGCCCCCATGTAACGATTGTGCATAAGAATTCGCTGCCCGATGAGGCGGCGTTGTGGAAGCATTGTGCAGCGCTGCATGGATCGGACAAGCCACCATTATTCAAGGCGAGATTGGGTCATCTGCTGTGGAATGAGAGGGTGATGGCCGTGACGGTGGATGGATTGGAAGTGGCCGTTGAAGAGAACGGGGGCGACGAAGGGGGGGCAAAAGGGATTACGCATGGGAAGGAGTTCTTAGACTCACTGACAGGGGAAGTCAGGGACCGGTTGCACATCACGGTGGGGACACAGAGTCAGAGTGTGCCGGCTGTAGAGGCGAAGACGCTGGTACAGGTATTCAGAAAGGGGGATTCGGCGCCTGGGATGGGGGTTTTACCCTTGAACGAAGTTGTTGTCTATGGCAGGATCAAGGGCTTGATGAGTTAAAATCTTGTTTTTGCTATATTACAGACTGTATCCTATTGCAACGCGTTCAGTAACGCCACATGACCTACGCGTTGGTCACTGTTGCTTGGTCACCAGCTCAGTCAAGACTAGCGTCGACGTATTGACACGGCGCTTCAGAGTATTAGGCATAAAGTAAAGCACTCCATCACTCCCATGGTTCTTACATATTTCTCTTACCTTTTAATAACCTTTTATGAAACGAGACAAATAACGCACTACTACGCTGGTGAGGAATGATCTTCCCTAAATATAAATCACTACCCTCTGAACCTTTGCTTATCTGTAGCACTAGCAGCTATGGAGACCTCAACGATCTCTTGAAACCCAATGCCGAACCTCGATCAAATGTCCAGGATGCATTATAACAAGGATGTGGACAGCCTGCGGAATAAATGCATACATATGTACCTGTATGTGATGTTACACCTTTTCGAATTCACATGTGGAGGGAATCGAAGACCTGGGTCCAGTCACCCAATGCGTTATTCATGATCCTGTCGACGAAACACCAGAACATCCGCAATGCCTTCATGACCGACCTTCATTCAAGTTCGTCACACCTGTGTTCTCCTTGATTTTTCTAGTGTCTCGTGTCCCAAATTGACAATCAAGCTCGACCAGTTGCCGAAGTCTCAGGCATGACCCCTTTGTTTCCATACTTCGATAAAAATGCTGAACCTATAACGTTGTGAGAGGATCGCCCCTCATTTTCGGTGGCTTGGTTCTGGCGTTACGACATTCCACGATGACATAGGTACAATCGTAAATTTCGTTGGGGGGTGAATTATGTTCTTTCAGGTCCAAGGACATTATTGTCGATTGATAGACACCAAACGTAATTTCAGGCGGCGTCGCGACTGTCAAGAAATGTTATGGCAGATACCGGATTGGTTGTTGGACATCCGTTCGTGCTGAAGCACCATGCACCGCCATTTTGCTTCTGTTTCCTCCTCCAGTTCATCTGCAAACTCTTTTAATAAGTAGACCTTGCCTTGTTCACTTCACTGCGTGCACTGTCCGCGTGCTGGATGCGGACGCAGCGGATCGAGGTACACTGCCAGTCCAGAAACGGAGGATCGTGCAACACGTTGACGTCTACGATAGGTTCAACCTATGAACGTCATTTAGTACGAAACAAACGAAAAGACCGCAGAACGGTTCTCTCCAGGCACCTCCGTCCAAGATGCATGTTTGTTGTTTGCTCTTGAGGGCAACCTAAGATCTACGGCTGCAGTACCATATCACAAAGATCTTAAAACCAAGACGATAGATAGTGTCAGTTAAGCTTAATTAACTCCATGCGTCAAATAGGGGACGAAAGTCTGAACAGATGACCAAAACGAGTTTCGATAAGTATCATGGCGACGAGAATGTCATTTCATTTGCAGGAGCCGATGATGGAGGAAGCATACTATGCTTGACAGGCACCTTGGAAAGAAGTCATCGATGATCGTGTGAGATTCATAGAGGTTATCAGACGCCTCGACATCGGCTACATAATGCTTGGCCTACGTTAAATGCTTGAGGACGTGGGATTTGCGATGATTGACCGGCGGGAGCGTGGAAACTGATGTTACGCATATATGCCAAAAGGCGTCAAATCGCGAGGAGGTTCAAGCTGTCGCACGAAATTAGGGTGAACCCTTGCACGTTGCTGTTATGTACGGCGATTGTCTGGCGATTAGCTTTGAAAAGTACGATACGTGGTTAAGAACTTGCCAAGTACGGTGCAACGATGTTCAATTGCGGAGGCTATTCAAGTGCTAGGGGTTCTGCTTTCTTTTTGAGGAGGAACTACGCATGATATCCGGTGTTCAGCCTGTTGATTCATTTATCCTCAAAGGTGGAAAGACTAACGCTTCTGGTCCTGCATGTTTCATAATCGTCAACTTCCCAGAAGATGCGGCAGAGACCATCTGCTTCTCAATAGACCTATTGATTTTCGCGCTGAGATCCTAAAGGTGGTTGGTTCAACTCGATGTGCAACCACTCGCGTAGGATATAGTCACTTTGTGGACGGAGGCTTGCTTCACCAGTGCAGGTTTTTTTGGGGCGATGTATTTTTGGCCCTTTTTCAAGTTGGTGGAGGATTTAGTAGGTCGTCGAGGAGATTTGCTCTGCAGTCCTTTAGTTTTGCCTTGGACCATGGTATAAGAGCAGATGAAGAAAACTGGACGAGGGTTGAGAATGGAATTTTTCCACGGACTGCATCGACCGTCGGAGTTATTTCCGCCATTCACCGAACCATTGGAATTCATACCAACGACGACTTGAAGGGGAAGTAGGGGATGATAGCCTCTGCACCCAACCTTCTGCGCTTGCAGCATGCAGCAAAGAGCTCAGGAAAGGTATATTACCTACTTAGCTTATGAACATCTCTCTCATCTAACTTGGGTCTTCCAGCGGGCTTACCACGACCTCATTACGCTCCCTTCCAAAAAACCAGTCATTTCTCATGGTCCTCCTGGATACAGCGCCGTCACAGGACATGTCGCGACTGTATTTGGGTGCACGGGCTTCTTGGGAAGATACCTTGTAGCTAAGCTCGGTAGGTGCATTATCGACCTTGCACCAAGACCATAGCTTATTACATGTATACAGCCAAGATGGGAACGCAGGTTATCGTTCCTTACCGTGATGAGGATGAAGTGAGACGGTTGAAGCTCATGGGCGACTTGGGCAAAATCGTCAAGATGGTATACCTCTTGTTTGTGGGTCGGGGTGTGCTGGTCGCCTGACTTTACTGCCATATGACAGGAATGGGACATCCGGGATGAGAACCAGATTGCTGAATGTGTCCGACACTCTGACATTGTCTACAACCTCGTAGGCAGGGATTTCGAAACTAAGTATGTGGTATCCCTTTGGCGCATCGTGCCTGCCTACTTAATGGTGCTGCGAAAAGGAACTTTGATTACGCGTCTGTGCATGTGGCCGGTGCAGAAAGAATAGCATCGGTTGCTGCACAATGGGGCGTTTCCCGCCTTGTTCATGTTTCGCATCTGAACGCCTCGGCCACTTCAGAGTCAAAGTTCTACCGGACGAAAGCCGAGGGTGAGGAGAGGGTGAAGGCTGCTTTCCCTTCTGCCACTATTATCAGGCCGGGGGCTATGTTTGGTTATGAAGACAAGCTTTTGACTAACATGGCAGGTTAGTTGATCAGTTGTGCTTTTCGCAAGGTTTCGAACGATGACTTGATCCAGTTTGGCCTATATGGTGGATGTTGAACCATGGGCAAACTCAAATACGCCCTGTGCATGTACGTTTCTCTTGGGATTCCTCGTTGCGAAGATATTAAAATGCGTCGTAGGTGATGGACGTGGCGCAAGCTCTGAGTAACCTCCTGTCCATCCCCCAACTTCCTGGGACACTGTCGCTCCCAGGGCCGTCAACGCTGACACATGAGTACCTGCTCGAGCTAGTCTCATCAATAACTTACCAACCCCCATCCCGCGCTCCGGTGCTACCCAAAGCAATTGCTTCGGCGCTTGCCAAGGCAGCTCAAGCGATTTGGTGGCCTGCTCTTAGCCCCGATGAGGTCACGAGACGGTATATCAATGATGCTGACGTGCCAGGGGGTTGGGGTGCGGTTGGGGTAGAGCCAACTGAGATTGAAGGCCACGCTATCACATACCTTCGTCGCTATCGGTCTGGGTATGTGACATCTGTTCCGTTTGGTGGGAGTGTTACTGACTCGGACCGTATCTCAGAGAGAACTTTGTGCGGCCAAACGTGTTCCCTCCTCGTCCCGCTACTACTGTAACTACGGTGAGTCAGTTTCAATGTGATTTGACGTGCTGCTGACAGGGCGGATAGGTGTCGTAGTGCTTCCGTCCTGTAAAATGTCTAGAATAGAATTGACTTTTGACTCGAAGGCTTGATGTTGAGATGTTCACTAGTCGATAATGGAAGAAACGTCGCAAGAACTAGCTCCATGTAGAAAGGCTATGTAGACAGATACAAAGTTAATCGCAGAGGGAGAGAGCATGCAAATATGACGTCTCGGGGCATCCAACAGTGAGTACGGCTGTGCTAAACAGTATTACGAATCCCGCATATGTCCAAGCATGGGTCAGAACCCAGGCGGCACGAGAGTTTTTGGTTGTTGAGGTTGATTCGGATTGGAACCGGGTGGAGTAGGATACATTGAAGGTGCCAACATCTTGGGAAAGGTCAGTGATGGTTTAGCGTGGGGAAAGCTGATTGACAGACCTGCTGCGCGCCTTGCTGTTGTTCCATCATTTCCTTTTCCTGTGCCACAATCTTTGCTTCATCCTCCAGACTGAGTGCCAGTGGCAGAGCAACGAGTAAGGCGGATGTTGTGACGACCCATACAACATTGCCTACAAATCTGCTACTGCGTTTTACGAATGAGGCGGTTTTGGAAAGTCGTGTAGAAATGGAGTGACGTGTTGTGGGAGGTACGATATCTACAAGAGCCGTGATGCGGTCCAGGAAAGACTCATCTGCAGAGAGCTCTGAGGAGACGGAGGAGAGTGAAGCTGAGGAGGATGTGCGATCGTCGTCGTCTGAGGCGTAGGGGGAGCTGTGGACGTCTTTCTCCTCGACGATTTCAACTTTGACCATGGTTACGGGTGTGGAAAAAGAAAAGTGCGGCTCCGAAAGATATGACAGAATAATTATGTCAAAGTGTCAAAGATTTTGACAAGAATTCTACACATTTTGTTTACGATTTGCTTGGCTCTATTAGGTTGTCTTAGCATAAACTCGATTGTATAAGTACTCTACTTGCTCAAATTAATCGACTCTTCCCCCTGTCTTCCCGCCGCTCTTTCTCTTTCTACCTCCCATGCAGCGCGGCTCCTCCTTACTCCACCCAGATTCAACTGCGAATCATCAATCAGGTTCCGTCCCATCATTCCGTCCCTGTATCCGATCTCACTTGCCTTCAGGTCTCCTTTTGCCCAATCCTTCTGTCCAAAATCAAGTTCAGGATTACACGAAATCATTGCCACCTCCAAGGAAGCAGAATACCGCTTGCGATGCCTGCAGGTACACTTGACCTCCATATTTCACACGGCATGCAATGTCTTACCAATTTATGTCAGGACGAGGAAGGTCAAATGCCATCGAATGCCAGGGCAAGACAAGGTACATTCTACTCCGTCGTCATCCACTTATACACACCCTGATCTTGTCGTCCAGTGCCAGGTGACATATTTCTGAACAACTCGGTCTGTCGTCGCTTATGCATTGAAATTAGCATTGCTTGTCCAAGAATTACCCCTGCACGTTGGTATCGTCGAGATCCGTTTCCATTACCCGTAGAACTAATATTCGGTGTGTTCTAGACATTATGTTCAACAAGCCACTAGCGAGAAGAAGCGAAATTCCCCAATCAACCGCAGAACTCGGAACCCAAGCTCTGCAGGCCCAAAATATGCCGTCACGCTTCTCGACTCCAGTGGACAACCCAGCGCGGTCCTTGGGCGCTTCGCGTCCCCACCCTCATTAAGGTGCCTTTCATTCTTTGTCCGGCCGCCATTCACGATTGATAAGCTAAACCGCAGTTCTTCATCTCCG
Organism: Tricholoma terreum; assembly: GCA_003316345.1. NCBI lineage: Eukaryota > Fungi > Basidiomycota > Agaricomycetes > Agaricales > Tricholomataceae > Tricholoma > Tricholoma terreum. The sequence continues at coordinate 41,183 of QFEU01002972.1, forward strand.
ACCCCCCAATTGACGTAAGCGCTTTGTCTATTCTAATCTATGGGCGTTCTCATTATGTCCCCTTTAGCACCCCTTCATTTTTGGAAAGTAGGACTGCCGCTTCGGTCCCTCTCAACCAACATAGTGTGCCCTTAGCCGTTAGGTTTGGTTTTTGTCCACGAATAACACTAACTACTCCAACGCGGGACGTGCTTTACTATATATTCGCTCCTCCAGACAACACTGAGTCAGTTTGCTCCATTATCTGTTGTTTAATTAGCTCATCTGACAATCATATCAGGGATCAGATACCATTTCATCTCCCACCTGGACAAGCAAGATCCCCTTATGATTATTGGGGGGAAGAAGCTTCGCAACTGGAGAATGACAGTTTCAAAGCCGAGTAAGTACTCATGAGATTTCATTTCCCAATCCCATCACCATGTGCCGTTATATCGGGTGTTGCTATTGTTTTTTTTTTTCGCTGAAGTCATCGACGGAGAATTCAGTTTTTCTCTCCCACCCCCTACTTTCGGCGTCCGATGCTATTTGCTCATCTTATCCATCGCTTGACAGATTCTCGCTGGACCTCGTGGAGGTGTTCTTCCAGATCGTACACACACGGATCCCCCTCCTTAACCCCGCCCAGTTCCGGAGTCGTTTTCAACAAAGCCTATCACAACCCTCCAGTGAAAATCCGCTACATCCCGCTCTAGTAGCTACCGTCCTTGCTTGGGGTGCCAAGTTCTCCGAACACCCGTTATTGGTTGCGGATCGACGGCGTCCAGGCGGCCAGAGGTTACTTGCCAAAGAATTCATCAATCGGGCGCGAGACCTTGCTGAAGCTCTGAAAGTGCATCGTATACCTACACCTGATCATGTCGTCATTGGATTGCTTATCGAACCACTGCAGAGTCGTCAGTGTCCGAGTGTATTCCCCGTTTTTCTGACCGCTAATAAATTTACAGAAAATGCTGAGGACCCCACAGGTGCTTACGTGCTGTCTTGGATCGTTCGGTCCGACTTACCTGCTGACCCTCAGGATTCCATGGGTTTTGGTTGACAGCGGCCACTCATCACCTGCTTGCTCTTCAGGCGAGTATTGATGGATCGTACGATTATTATATGACCTTCTGACCGTATCTAGATTAACCACAAGTCTACGATGACAAAAATCCTCGATGTAGAAGCCCGTGGAACCATGATCTTCGCCTGGTGGATGGCTTGTATATGTGATGCCTATGGATCAGCCTACTATCACCGGAAACCTGTGCTCGATGACGATGACTACGACATTGATTTTTACACGTTGGATCCGATTGACGAGTTGCACGGTCCTATGCCTTCCCCGAGGGAACAGTTAGAGGTAAATTACCATATATATATATCTTATGTTGTTACCTAATATCATTGCAGTTTATAGTGAGATGCTTGAGCCACTCTCAAGGTCACGTCTAACCTTCTTCTAGGGTTATTATAAAGCAGCCCACTCCTTAGCTCGTATTTCTCGGCATATGTCTCGACAATTATGGACCCCATCGACGAATTCGGAAGGTATTTCTGTTGAGTATCTGTCCACATTTACGACAGCACTGCTTGAATGGCGGGACAACTACCTGAAGAAAGTTGGTGTGCCCAACAATTTCAGAGGCGATTGGGACTTTGTCTCCGTTAGTACTAGAGCACAACTGACCTGCATCAGCCAAATTTAATACCTAATCTTATGTAGGCTGTGTCGTCCTGCGCAAGCGATGCGACTTATCATGTGATGTGGATCATTCTATTCAACGCTACGGACGACTATGGAGTGAAAGAGATTAAAGACCGTTCAGCGGGGCCCAAGAGTGACCGTATTATTGAAGAGATTCAGCAGCAGATTATGGATGAGGCACTGCAAGGAGCCCTTCGAATCGCCGGTCTGGTGTGTATCTTCACGCGCACGTACATTAACCATTAACATCTATATTTGGACGGTATAGGCCTCTGTATTGATGGAACATGGCTATCTGGTTAATAAGTTGTCACCTTTCATCTTTATTCATTACTGACGTGTCATCTCCTACAGAAACTCGATCCTGCTGTCATGCACGTCAGTTGTATCAAGGCCGGAACGCTCCTGGCTCGGCTCGGGCGCCCAGAAGCGAAAAATTGCATCAATGGTTTGGAACAATACAGCTATTCGTATGAAGAAGCGGGTGATCAGGCGGCCGAGATGAGGAAAACTTACATCCAAGCGCAAGAAGGGTGCTTTCAGTTCAAATATATGGCGCAGTTCGTCTCAGGCCCTCCGCCCGATACGATTACTATGGCTGTTGACGAGCAGGACACGAAGTTGGATTCATCATCATCATCCTCGACGAATGTGAGTGTTTCTTTTTCTACACCGACTCTGCGTGCTGAGTCTATATGCGTATCTAGTCCTACAACAAGCCCCAGTCGTCGTACCAATCATAGCCCCCGCGTGGTATACCCTATATCTTCCGTCGAGTCTGCAACGTTATTTGGTTGTTTTCGAATGGACATGGCCGATTGTATTTGTAAGGAGTACTAGCTTGGGTAAACTTTCAGGTGCTTCGTCATGAAACGTTGACATCTCTACCAGCCTCGCATTTGCATACTATTACCGTATATAATAATAGAACCTTTGGGCAAGACCACAGATGGATGTTGGGACTGTGATGGGCGAAGAGAAGTTGTGGAGATACATGAGGACGGCAGCAGGTATAAATGCCACACGTGGATGAATGCAGGAAATATGTGTGCACATAGAAGTTACTAGACATGAGGACGATGCAAAAAACAAAAAAACAAAAAAGAACAATGCACGTAAGATGACACGTTGAAAAGAAGGGAAGAACGAAGGCATTATGGACGGCCATGTATGTGGCACAAGGTCTGTTGACGGTGGGCGACGTAAGCAGAAAGGAGATCGTGGGGTAGTACGTTAGATACAACAGATGTGCGGGACGCTAGGCTGATGTCGATGGATGGCCACATGGTAAGACTGGCTTCCCCATTGATTTGAAGTTGCATTGCGTTCTGTGTCGAACAACAAGGGCTAGACCGCCCACTTTATCTTCGAGTTCCGGGTCGACGCCACTATCAGAAGTGACGGAAACGAATGTCTATAGTTGTTTTTCAGAGTGCAAGATCGAGGCACCACCTTTGTCCCTGCCGAGACAGTATCACCCGGGCGAACTGCTCAAATGGGTCGATGACCAGACTGAATGCTCCCATGAGGATGCTTCAGTGGCCCAGAGGGGATCGCAAATGAGCGTCAGATAAGTATCTACGACGGGATGAAGAGCTTCAGCCTTCGTGTCGCGACCCCGCATCCCTCAATTTCAAGAGAGTGGAATTGTCTAGATAAAATAAAATAAAACCAGTGAGGTATATTAATTCTAGCAGGGGGATTGACCTTAGAGACGTGCTCGCTGGCGCTCTCAAGTTAGCCTTTTAATTACGACTTCTGAAAATTTCAAGTTGCTGATGGTGCTTCAGCCGACCAAATGGGGAAGTTGGTGGTGATATCCTCATGTTTGGCAAGTCTATTCTTCGCGGGATGAATATATTATGGGGCTATTGTTATTCTCTAGATATTCACCTTCATTGTCGCTCCTAAGGAACGTCTATCAGACGTTGAGATGAGATGTCGGCATGTACAGACGTCGAATACGACACCTCTTCAAGTTCGGCCTAGCGGGAAAGCCCGCAGACACGGTGCCATTCTACACACGCCAGAAACGTGGCCGAGTCGCAGGTACTGGCAATACCGTATAGCCCAGATACCACGAGCCACCCACATGACCCGATGTCAGAAGTTTGGATCTGCAGGATCTCGACAAATTACGAGATGGAAGTATCAACAGGAGCATAACAGATCGAATTCGTCATTTCCGAGATCGGAAGTGGACTAGTCGTTCGAGGGTGTCTCTCTCTGCCGCTCGAGTTTCTATATGTAAGCATGAGGTAGGTGAATCGTGTCCTTCCTCAGGCTGGCTGTGCATTATCAGCCAGCGTTGTGGGTGCTTACTGATTTGATGAGAGGAGGCGGGGGACTATGGAACCTCGCTAGTATAAGGACGGCAAGTAGGCGGCCTGAGGAAAGAGAAAGCGAGGTGATAGGAACTGATTGGGTGCTCCGTACATCCGAGTCATGATTCTTTTCATCACGGCTTGGTTACGATTTCAAGCTCATCCCAGATATTTCGAGGGTTGCACGCGTCGACATCCTTGAGCCAAGTAGTGTTATGAATAGCGCTCCTGATGGAGACGCAAACAAGGCAATGGCTGCTACGAGGACCGCAAAAAGTGTAAGCTGTAGTGACTAGTCTAAGAGTCGTACACAGCCACACTCACTATTGCTTGCATCCATAGGATCAGATTAGGACCATGAAGCTTAAGATAGAGGGCCCAGCCACGCAGTCACTGACCATGCAAGATACAATGGATTGATTTGTAGTATCTTGGACACAATGACAACAGACAACAAAAACGTAGGTCAAGTTCACTGCAGTCTGAGAACAACAGAATGGGATAGTAGAGTCAATCTGACGGAGGGTGGTGGGGGAACGGGGAAGGTAAATGTCAAATGCAAAGTCATGTGAGAGGGGAAGACAACATGCGCAGAGACGGGAAATGGTAGTGGTAATGGTTTACAATGTGTATGTAGATGAATGCAGGTCATATGTGGGTTTGAAGGTTGCATGAGGATCGTTGCGAAAAAGAAAAGGACAATGCAAACGGTAAGACGGAGAGTTCGGGAAATGGTCAGGATGAGAACAACTCGAACCGCCACTAAACGACAACAAGTAGTTCGTGGAAGATATTCAGTGCCTATTGCGGTCAAAAGGGATTCCGCTTCCAGCCTGGAAAAGGGCGCACTTGATAGTATTCAGTACAAGTCGCTCGTCGTCCTGGATGATACCCTGGCCGGACGAATCGAGAAAAGTGATCAATGTGTTGATCGCCTCTTCGGCATCCGCCAATGTCGGCGGCCTAGGATCAGGGATCGCGGGGGCAGATTGGTAGTACACAGAAGGAGAGTTGATGTAAAGGGGTAGGTGAGTCGGGGAGCTGTGCTCGGGGACGTGTTGGTGAGCGGTTAGAGGTGAGAGATGAGCAGAGGAGTTGGGCTGAGATGCGACACGACCATGGGATGTAGCTGACTGCTCCATTGATGAAGAATTACGATGATCTGACCACGAAGCCTGGGATGGCTGTGGCCCGGATATTTCATGATCCCCAGACCGACCGGCCTGGGCTTCGGGCTCTGGCGAGCCTTCGGATTTCAAGTCAACGTCGCGAGCGACGGAAACTCCCTCGGCACGCCCATCAAAGGCGGGATTAAGAGGTGAGAGGGCGGGCTCTGGAGCGGCATCGTTCATGATGTTGCTAGGATATGGGTTCTTTTTCGCCCCCGCCCAGATGCCGCCACGAATGCCGTGTCGGGACTTGAAGTTCTCTATCCAGCCCGAGCTCGCCTTGAATTTTTCTTCGGGGATGTGAAGCAGTCTGGCGGTCTCCTTCGCCTTTTGTTTGATCGAACTATCGGTCAGGGGGGTCTTCCGCCTGCTACATTCATCGAGCCAATTTAAAAGCTCTTCCTCGATCTCGGGAAATTTTGACGGCCTGGATGAGAGAAGACTTAGGGATGAATTAGAGATTTAGAATGGGGAACCACTGACCTGTGTTTAGAGACTCGCTCGCTCTCGTGCGCCGGCATGTTCAGCCATTTGTGTTTGTTCTTTAATATTTTGCTGATCGTGCTGCGTTCAACACCGAACTTGGCAGCGATATCCTCCTGTCGAGCAGTAGGTAAATCTTGATGGTATAAACAAATGGCTTTGCGATCGACATTGCAGAGGCGCTGTTTCCTCTGCTTGCCTTTTCCAGGGTTCAGATCCACAGGCAGCTTAGGGCCCATGAACGCTGGGTATACGTGAGAGACCTGTGGAACTGGTCCTGATAGAGAGGACACTGAAGTCAATGCGGACGCGTTGCTGAGAGTAGGCGAGACGGAGCGCGGGTTGTTTGCGTGGGGGCCAGATATAGACTTTGACTGGTCATAGGGCTGGTAGGAGGAGAAGGGCGATGACAGAGATGTTGGGGTCATCGGGTGATATGTGGGTGACTGTAATGGCATGGGAGCTGTGCTTGCGGTATTAAGTGAGGGGCGGTCGCGTTGAGATTTGAACTGGTCCGATTCCTCACTATTTGGCGTCGGTGGGCGTGACGTCCCTACCGGCGGAGTCAAATACATAGCAGAATTATGGCGCTGCTATCGGTGTTAAGAAACCTGAAATAATGGCAAACAAATAGACATACGGGGGTAGAATGAGGGTCAGGTCTCTGGAAAGATGATGGCATGGTAGCTCTACGTGCATGCGTACCATGCGCGAGTGCGGCACGTTGACGTCGCGTGAGGACACGGCTCGGGCCGATGCTGGATTCCAACTGCTGAAATTGCGTGAACATGGGTTCATTGGATGCGTTAAGAGTAAAGGTCGGAGAGTGATGATGGTTAGCGTAATTTTCAGAGTGGTGGTGGTGTTGTGAGAGAGAGGGGGACGTTGTGGACGACGCCGGGGAAGGATAATCAAGATCCGGTGGTCTGTTTAGAACAGAAAACAAGGGAGAAGGCTGCGAGGGTTGCGCAGGCGTGGATTGTGCGACGAGGTGGTTGTGATGCCACGAGGACTCGTTTATTGGCGCGTGTAATTGATTTGTCGCAGCAAGTTGGGTCACCGGAGTGGTATAGACTGCGAAACTCTGCGTAGGTGCCTCCATGAGTAAGCTCTGTGGATCATCCAGTATGAGAATGAGGATTGCGCAGAGGAATCTGCGAGAGTTGGGATAAGGAAGGGAAAGGAGCAACAAGCCTAGCAGGCTTATAAGCTCAATTCCAGATTTCTTCGCAACTGAACTTGGACGCGATCAATTCTTGCCTTTTTCGTCAACTTCTTTCTTGCCAACTCTTCATCTCCTCATTGTATTCTCTGCTAACGTCGCGTCGCATGTCGCAACGCAGCGTTGTATAACCCCAGTGTCTCAACGCGATCTGTTGTTGTTCCCTTTCTGGTTGCATCCATGCAGTTTCCTCACAACTTATCGCGAAAATGGTTATTTTGCCTCGCTAGGGCTCGCCTGGTAGGCTATTCTTGATTGAGTCATGACTGCTGGGCCCTGCACCATTGTACACGAGGCGTCAATCCAGCGATCTTCCTTCCCTTGTCAAGTGCACACGACAACCCCTCTCGTTCAGGCAATCCTGTACTTCGGTCTCACGGTGAAACGGTTCCGATCGAAGTTAATATGGACTGAGTTGATTCCGCTACTTTCTAGAAGGAGGCTCCTAGGTTGCGAGTCGTGTACAGCCGATGTAGGTGTTTACCATAACTTAGGGCAGCTACTGCTTGGTGTGTCTTCTGCATGATTTTTAGTCCTTAGCGTTGATTCCTCAATGACTTTCTCTTTTCTGCAGAGATGATGTCGCGGTTCACTTCAGATCGCAGGCCTGACCTCGGAAATGAAATGCTCATGTTACAAACCTATAGTCTTGCGGGCCGGGCATGGTTCAGGTCCTATCGATGGAGCAGTGCCTAACGAGACTACAAATGGAAAGAGACTCTGAGTGGCTTAGATCCTCTGCTTACTATCAGTGCAGCACCCCCAACCTTCATGGTACACTCAGTGGATACTGTAATGGAGCTCATGGGGATTTTACCATGGCCCCGTTTACCTTTCGGATCTTGCCTCGCTTCCTCTGACAGAATGCCAGATCCCGTTCACATAACCACTGTTTCCTCCATTCTTCTAGAACTCTGATCCTCCCTGTTTTCATGGGACGATAAGCGTCATCAGGCCTGAATTGTAGTTCGCCTCGCGCCCCGCACCCCACACGGCGTTCGACCTTAGGGGCTGTGTACAAGTTTCGGGACTATTCTTTAGCCTTCTTAATTCCTCAACTTCATGAATAACGAATCCCCGTTCCGAGATGATAGCATCAATTGACGTCGGCATAAACTCAAGCGACCGACGATGAACTTGCATATACTATCAATGCTAGGCTGACATCCATATTTCCCAAACGCTGGAGGCGGGATGATATCCACTTTTAAATCTTAAGCTCGAACCATAAATTTTGCTTGAAATATTCTAGGCAGCAAGTAGTCGTCAAGAGGTTCCCTCACCACGATCGTGTTTCTCGATCTTACCAGGGACCACAAGCGGGAAATTTTCATGGTTCGTAATAGGGCGGGTCTGAATCGGAAAATCTCAACCGTTGCTCGTGATGTCTAGGGGCCATTCGCAACAGGAAATTATGACTAGGAGTATGTCTCCTTACGTCATGTCTTCCCTCATGATCTAACGCTTTCTATAGGCGATTAGTCGCAATGGAACGCGGGATTTATTGGCTCGCATTAGGAGTATGACTCAGGCGCTCCACCGTTGCTCCTGAGAATCCAAGTTGAATGTATCCCCTTTTCTGTGTTCTCCAGATGGATAGCAGTTTTGGATCTTGAACGCAAATCCACGCTGCACTGCGCAATAATCTTCGGACCCCAATCGCGTGTTCATATTATATCCATTACTCCACGGAATGTCATGTGGACATGCATACACATCAAGCCTCGCGTCTTTCGCGAAGCAATTTTACGCGCTGGCGGCCCAACAGCTGCACTATATCAACGACACGTGAGGTACGTTTTAATTCTTCCACCATGCCCGAAATATTCTCGAACCCCTCAAAGCTTACCAGGATCTTCAAATTTGGTTACTCGGATCGGTCATGATCTAGCAGCGGAAATGTTATATGTCGATCGATTCTTCAGGGGGTTAACTTTTTAACCCTGGAGTATGTGCAGCGTTCCATTATGTTTCCAGGAACTTCGCCACAAGTGAGCGAGTTTACTCGCTGGCCTCCGACCGGGTTTTTGGACTCGCGAGGAACCCCCCATTTCGCTGATCTACTATCCGCTATCAGGCGCATAACTGATCATCGATTTTAAACGATGGTCAGATTTTTCTTCTTCCAAGGTTCTACTGCGTTCTTCGTTCTTCGATTTATTACTCTTGAGGTACATCTTGATGAATCGCGAAAGAGTCCGCGTTCCCGAGTGGCTTTATGTCCTTGCCAATTTCATTGCCCTGAGTTCCCCAACGTGACCTATAGAATGACCCTCAAGTGTCATTCAGTGTGCAATGTGTTTTGATCTCTTCGTAAGTTTGGGCCCGGCGGCCGGCTTTATTAACAGGGTGGTTGTTTTCTGGCAACATTTTCTCCTTGTCTGCCTTATCGTCGCTTCAAGTTGACAATGGAACTTCTCGTCCTGGAAGGAGCAGAAAAAATATATAGTCATATCTAACTCCGAGGTTCTTACCGGAGTCAACGTCCTTATTAAGAGGGTCATTCTCCCCTTAACTACTTATCTGTAGATGATAAAGGTAGGGTGGACTGGAGAGACCTTACGTAAGTTTCAGACATGGGTCACGCGGTCACGGGTGCAATGTTCGCGGAGTCGAGATTCCACAGACAATGCAGCAAGTGGTTCTCTAATCTGCCATACCAACGTCAGCGCAGCGCAGCATAACGATGAGCGCGAACAGCCAAGTTCTCCTGCCTGAAAAAACGCTGGATTTCGGTGCTCCCGTCTATATCGGAAACGGACGACACATGTCGGGAAGAAACGGAAGACAAGTAGGAGGGTATATATATGACTGGTTTTGGATACTATTGGACACTCAACAAGCTTCATTGTTTCATGTTCAAGACCGCTCTTATAACCGCTGCGCCTTTGCAACGTGCCACCATCCTCCAATCGAAAACATGGATTCTCGCATCTCCCCTATGTCGCCGATCTTTGATGTCCAGCGGGATCCGGTATAACAAGCCGGGCTCGAAGGCTTCTTCGGTTACTCCTCCTCACACGCGTAAGAGATGACGCTTTTGCGGACATATGTTGTTCACTTGACCACATACTTACCCAGTGATCTCAGATGCCAATACATCTCCATCGCCAGACAATGGCAAGGGATCACAACTCACTAAGCCAGATGCTGTGAGCACGATTCCATCAACCGTTCGCGGCGACTGGGTGCTTTTCCATCCGGTGTACACGCAAGAGGAACTCAAAGCTGTCGAGGTATGCGCCGTTCCTTCAAGGTTGTCTTAGCTTCGAACGACCTCATGTTTCAGGTGCTACACCGAGATGCCAGAACCTTATCTGACAAATTTGCGTTTGGATTGGTCAAGTTTGCTCGTTTTATGTTCGACTTGGTCTCGGGATACAAGCACGCCGCGACTCCACCTAATGAGAAGATGTCATTGGAGGAGCTCAGGAAGGGCGGTTATCTATTGGACCATCATGCATGGCTTAACGTGAGTAATGTATACGTGTTGCCGGATGCATCAAGCTCATGTTTGTGTCAGCGCATTCTCTTTCTCGAAAGCATTGCCGGGGTCCCGGGAATGGTGGCAGCCACCGTGCGTCACCTTTCGAGTCTCCGGCTCATGGTGAGAACCATCTTCATTTTTAGATGTATTCGATGTCCTGATATCATAAAAAGCGCCGAGATAGCGGCTGGTACGTCGATGTTGCAATGCATCGTGACGCGTCTTACCTACAGATAGGATTCATACATGCTTGGAAGAAGCCGAGAATGAAAGGATGCATCTGATGTGAGAACCAGACTTCCTCGAGTGGTGAACACGTGGCTAATCAATTGACTTCATTACAGGACATTCATGACTTTACGAAAACCTTCTGTATTTTTCCGTGCCTTGGTACTTGGTGCGCAAGGGGTGTTCTACAACCTTTTTTGTGAGCATCAAATCCATTATATGAGATTCATCTTGACGAACGTTTCTTTAGTTCTTTCATACATCGTGTCGCCTCGAACATGTCACCGCTTTGTTGGTCATCTTGAGGAAGAAGCTGTGGTAACATAGTAAGGTCTATCAGCAACTACATCAATAATAATATTCATATTGCTGCAGCACGCGGTGTATCGCAGATTTAGAGGCGGGTCACATTCCCGAGTGGTCAGTCGCTGTGTTCAATGTTACAAATTTAAATTGAATTCTTCGCTCAGGTCAGGTGAACCTGCACCACAAATAGCGATCGATTACTGGCGGCTTCGGCCCGATGCCAAGTTACTCGATGTTTTATATGCAGTGCGATCCGACGAAAGCACACACCGATTTGTCAACCACAGCCTTGCTAATCTTAACCATTCCACCGATGTCAACCCATTCGCCCTTCGGGAACCGGATATGCACATCAAAGGAAAAAAGATCGCGTATGTGTATTGTCCTCGTTACAGACTAGAAATAGCTCACAGCTCTCAGCTTCGAGAGGTCCGAAGCAGAACAATATGTAAGGGAGTCGCATGAAATACTGCAGAAGAAAATGACGAAAGGAGACCATCCCTCTGGCCAGCAATAAGGACGCAGAGCCCCAACGATGGTGATAATTGGACACTCTACATTAAATTCTATAGTCATCGATATCGATAATCCTCACTCACACCTAAATTGTCAAGAAACCCCCGTCTTACCTTCTGTTTCAACTACCATGTCGTTTCATGGCTCTTAATTCCGTTCCTCTGCACCCTCTACTCCGACTATTACATCCAAATATCGAACTTTTCGTGACCAAGCAGTGTTTGACCGCTACATTATAGAACGAGTCATAAAAAAAAAGGCTGAAGGTGCTAATGTTTGTCATCCCTAGTCTCCCTATACTCCGCCCAAGGATGTATCGACCGTGTTCCTATGCACGCCGTACTTTAGAGGACGTCTCTACCCAAATCCTGCCCCTCCCCATATTCATCCTTGACTCTATCGACAAGAATAGGGGACGTGTCCTTCATGCCCCAGGGTTCATTATTTACGACGTTGGGGCTCATGGGGATAACGTACGCAAAGCAATTGACCCTGGGCTCTACCTTAGATTGCCGCAGCAAGGTTGATTTCTACGCATCGAAACCTAGCAGGATGGTCGAAATTGTCGACAAGAACAATTGAATGGTGAAGAGGATATCTTTCAATTATAGTAAGATAGATCGAGCAGTCCCGTTTCGAATCCAAGCCTGTTCTGTTGCTGGATAGTGTTGAGATGGAGGCTTACCTTCATTGGTTACTCTCATATACATAGTGAAAAAGTACTAGTGCCATTCTCTTAAATTGGTCACGGTGACGTTTGAATGACAGCATGGGACGTAAACTCATCTCCACTGAGCCTTCTCCAAACTGAAATGACCACACCTTAGCCTCTGGACAGTAAGGGTCCTCCGCCATTCATGGCTCTTCCCTCCATATCTGTGACAACACACCCCGCTTCTGATGGCATACAGTACGACGAACACACACACCGGCGGGTGTTCATCGGGCCCATGCCAGAGAAGATCGTGTCTCATTCGGAGGCCCAGGCCCTGAAACAAAAGAGGCGAGGACTGTTCCGCATAAGCACGGCGCAAGATGAGGATGATATGGACATAATAAGGGATAGCGCGTTCAAGTTCTTTCTACACAAAGGTGGACGACCGGAAGATTGGGACGAGGGCCAGGAACACAGCATTAGACAAGAGATGCTTCAGCGGTGGAGAAACAGCGAGTGGGGGAGTGTGTGGGGTCGGAGACGGAGGAAAGAGTATCGTGCCGGTTCAACGAACTACTGGGTTGGGGGAAGCTTCGAAATTGGACACTTTCTGGGCGTAGACGTTCCACACGAAGCTCCAAGCGTAAGGAACAGGACGTCTGACCTCTCTACTCATGGAGATTCGGAATCTAAACCTCAATCGCATACAGACAAAGAACCTCGCCCTTCAACCACGACCCAGGAGACCTTCACTTCCGCCCGTTCTAGCATGTCGATGGCGACGTGTTCTGGCCCCACCGACTTTCTGCCTTCTGCTTCTTCTCGTCTAGACATCGACAGTGGCACCCCGTATACCAATGGCGGGACTTCCGGAGAGAGCTCGGTGCCAGCTACATCAAGTACAACATTATTGAGACCGTCTCTTGGTCGGGTGCAACCCGAAGGACTTGATAGAATAGGGGCTAAACCGGAGGTGCTACCACAACCAATTATCAGAGTACCATCCTTTTCTGCATTAGCCAATGGCCAACAGCACGGAAATGGTAAGGGTAAAGGGCGGCTTGTGCATTATGCGGATATTCCGGTGCTGGGGACATCTAGTCCTGCACCACCATCCGAAGTTCTGGAGAGAACAGGTGATGCTGTCGAATGCACCAGTGCTGGTGCTGCAGAGTCTCCTGAACCTGCATCTCTGAGCGCGAACTCCTTAGATTGGGGTGACGTTGTTATGAGAGGTATGTGATAAATTTTTCGTGTCCATACCGCGGTGCTGACTTCGAAGAAAGATAGGATGCTTATGCGGTCCTGCTATTGTAAATCTGAGTCCATTAAACCGCCATTCAACGAAGCCCAGAATCGCACAACGAGAGATCTCCAGTATGCATATTGGGCGGAGTATATGGTTGCCTGGCGTAAAGATCGACTTGAAATTTATGAGGATCATGTAAGTTTTCCCGAGTTTGTGGTACCCTGCACTAACAGGTCGCGCAAAGAGCTTACCAGGCAAGGAATGGATAACAGGTCATAAACACCTTGCGTTTATTATACCTCTCAAGTCTTCCAAAACTCGTCTATCGCTGTACTCATTCGTTGATCTCACATTTTGCATCACCTGTGCGCCAACTACTACCCATCGTGGGCAGTCACGATGGTCCCTTCGAAGGTCGAAAGAGGGTACGAACATCTTCGTATTCAAACTCAAGAGTCGCTCAAGAGCGTATGACTGGGTTTGGCATTTATGGTCAGCTACTGTAGTTTGCTGTCTGCACCAATGATTGACACCCTATCTTCTAAAGGCGTGAAATGGGTGGTCAGCTGCCGAGTACAGTTGAAGTACGAAACCCAGGATTAGACACCACGGTCAAGATAGATGTTCCAACTGCAGAGAATGCCCGTATATACAAGATTCTCAGCCGTGATAATATTATCCGGTTGTGCATGCATGCCCTGCAGTTTGTCCCCGACTGGAAGAGCGTCATTGAACGGCAAATAGCAAAAGGACAGACACTCCAACTTGCTTGGCGAGTGGGCACCAATTTAGATTGGATCTGGTTGGAACACGACACCTATGGAGATCCAAGACAATGGGCTGTACTATGTGGATTGGCGCTAAAGCAGGTGGGCGTCGCAGATCTGATCTGGCGTCATGCTCATGATGAAATCGCAGTCAACGACGCCTGCTGTTCTGGAAATTCGCATCGCAGAACACTACCGGGCACACATTCATCTAAAGAACGGAAATCGCCTTCACGAACCTCCATCCATCGAGGGATATCTCCAACGGGTGCGATCTTACTCTCTTATGAGTCAGAGTGTGTACTTAGCGACACATGACGGAAATCTCTTTGTCCTCACTCCTCATCACGCTTATCCTCCATCGCCCCCCGGCTTTGCGTCAAGCGTAGGAGATCCGGAGGGACACGCAGAATTCCTATGTAGATCAGAGGCTCAACGGGGTGCCATGCAAATTATGGAAGCCACTGGGGTAAATGACCTCAGAACTATTCTTGTAGTTCGTCGCGCGTTTCATCTGGTTCCCGAGTCGACACACAATGAGAAGAAGCCTGAAGACGATGACATATGGTTTTCAATATGGTCCCAGCCAGAGGAAAGAACACCAGGTGACGAACAAGATATAGGCGGAGAAGAAGGGCTGAGCAAAAGCGATGACAAACCGCGTCTTAGAATGCACCGATCATTCGAGCTCTTGCTCACTACAGGCCGGGTCATCAGATTCGAAGTAAGTCCGTTGTGAAATCCCATCTCTATCATTAAATGTAAATCTAGGCATACTCCCGCCGAGTTGCGGTTGAATGGATTGAGCGGTTGCGTGCTTTGGTACTTTATTGGAAACAGAGGCATCGCGTTGATGCTGATCAGGAGATGGAGCTTGCTGAAGCTCGTCGCCCTCGTTTGACCCCACACACGCGCGCTATTCAGGACGACTGCGAATACCCACCAGAGGTTCCGGAAGACGCTTCCACACCCCTGCCGGGTTTAGTGTCGTTGTTCAATTGGTGCGTGTTGGGTGGATGTAAGCCTATAATAAAGGGGGGAAAGGTGTACATGAGGCGGGGCCTACATGGACAATACAAGTGAGTCCCGATTTTCGATTACTTCCCTCACTAAGAATCGGTGGACAGGCTTGTTCAACTATTTCTCGTCACTGGGCACCTGGTTGCGTTTCGGATCACTCCGGGATCTTCACTTCATCTAGCCATGCAGCGCAGAACCAATTTGTTGGATGCCTATGTTTGTTCGGGGTATTTTGCTGCCCTCGCACTTCCACAGGGCCAGTATGATCCAACCAAAGACCCCGAGGCGCGCCGATATCAAGATGGTCTGGAAACCGACGATCCAGAGGAAGATACGTTGTTCATGCTGTGGTTTCGACCTCAACCGTCAGCGGTAGAGAAGGCGACCTTGCCTGGCACAATTGCAGATATGCCCAAGGCTGTACCCGCACTGTCTGCAAAGAGAAAAGTCTTAGTTTTTCGGACGAGGAGCAAGCTGGAGCGTGATGCATGGTGTTGGGCGTTGAACAGCGAGATAGAGAGGGTTGTACGAGCTCAGAAGGAGAGGGAGGCAAGGTTAAGAGAGACTGGTGATTTGATGAACTTCTGACGACCAACTCCGGTTGGGTTTTTTGGACATCGTATTCTTATTACTCATTCATTCATCGGATACCCCAGCATTCACAATATGGAGTACTTTATTTCAGCCATATCCTCGGCGGGTATCACGCACGAGTTTAATAGCGGGAGCGACACGAGAATTACTGCTTTGGTTTCTTTACTCTGCAAGTATTTTATAAGGACACCTCGATTGTTTGGGATAGCATTGCAACACTTACCCGTATCTACTCCGCGCTGTCATCCGACCTACAACACCACCGAAATCCATCGCGCCTCGCACAACTTTGTAACTATACGTGCTGTCGTCAATACATCACAGAGTGAACATGTTAATCATGTACGCACCCGACACCAGGAAGATCCTGCGCACGGCCTCCTCTAACTAAAACCACGCTGTGCTCCTGAAGATTGTGTCCTTCCCCTTGAATGTACGCCATGAGCGACTTTCCCGTTGACAACTTGACGCGAGCAACTTTGCGTTTTGCGGAATTCGGTTTCTTCGGTGTGGCAATGAATATCTGAGAACAGACTCCTTTGCGTTGTGGGCTGATTTGAAGCAGAGGAGACTTGGATTTTTCAATTTTTTGTGGCTTCTTCCGTCGCATCGCCTGATTTATAGTAACCCATGAGGATGGTGACGCATGGAAAGAACGACAAGGGGACAAGGCAGGATTCACTGCATTACGAGCCAACAGTGGGGCCAAAACGTGAGGAACGCGTATGAAAGCCTGGATAGCGGAGAGCATAAGGTTCAAGTTGTCCAGCAGAGGACGTTTGGTCATGTTATCTAATGGGAACGCATGCAAACAAAGAACGCGCCTCGACACTTAAGAGTCGGCATCAACGCTTCTGGATCGTTTGAGATGCCTACTGCCACATTTTCGCGTCGTAATACCTCCAGACGTCATGCCTCATCAGATATTGAGGAAGACAGATCTCCAAAGCGTAGAGGCCTAGAAACAGTGGATGATGAGGAAGATGAAGACGAACAGCCGCGTCGTCGCGTGAAAGGAGTCAAGAAAGAGAAGAAAGTCACTTCTTCACGACAAGCTGCGAAACGACCTGAGATTGGCATTGACATGGTCGACGATGACGACGACAGAGATGACGACGACAAGATTGATGTCGAAAACTTTCATAATCAACCCCTCAGCAGAGCCGACTTGCCAAAGCTACAGGGAATCTCAAATGATTGGCAGCAGATGGAAAGGCAAGTCCAGCAGAACTGGAACGTTATCGCAGATGTCGCGACATCCTTAGCCGACGCAGCCGAAGGGAATGATGCAGAAGCTGTATGCCTCAACCTTTTGTGTAGCAGATAAAGCTAAAGCGCGTTTTCAGGGCCTTTCCGAACTCGACGCGATAATTAAGGATCTGATCGACATTGGAGTCGAGATGAGAGCCCATGCAGATTCGATCGACGATGTCTATCAAAAACTCGGGCAAGGCGAGAGTATCGTACGTCCGAGGGGCTTTCAGCCTTGGCATAATTAACCAGACTCTACAGGTCAATTCCATAGAAAGATATGACAAGGGTGTCAAAACACGAATGGAAGACTATGTAGTGAAGACTACGCGACAAAAATACGCCAAGAGCGAAGTGTATGCTAAGTTCAAGCACGGAATCTATGTAAGAATATGTCCAACAGCTACTCATTGGTACTGATTCGTCCTCCCTTCGCACACAGGAGGTACAACACCCAGATACACCTATACCACCCATTTCGGAGTTCATCCCCCGTGGTACGGATGATATGCAGAACTGCTGCATATAAGCTTATTTTTTTACATGTTTCAGAGGATGGCGATGACAGCGATGACGAAGACGAACTCGAGATGGGCGGAGTAACCCAGAGTTACACATGCCCCATCACTCTAACACCTCTCGTGTCCCCGATGACCTCGTAAGCCTCGAAAATTATCTTTGGTGTTGTCACAATTCGCCAACTCTTGCAACTCCAGGCAAATTTGTGGTCATTCATTCTCTGAAGAGGCAATCCGCCAGTCCTTCAGGGGATCAGCTTCTGTTGCCAAGAAATGTCCCACTTCCGGCTGTAACAAATCGTTCAAGTTGACCGACTTGAAACCTGACGCAGCACTTGCTAAGAAAGTCAAAAACTGGAACCGTCGCAATCAGCGCGCCGCTGAGGACATCGACGCAGAAGAAATCGTTGAATGATCTTGTATTTCTATCAAGGGATAGTATCGCACGTTCTTAAATAATGAATATTTTACTTCAGCTATTTCAGCTATTTCTGTGTCAAGGCATCCAGCACACGCGCCCTCTAGGGTATATGCCATGCCGCTCGTAAACCAAGATTTTGACAGCCTTATCGCGCTCATGTACTGGGCGATACGAACAATGATTGGTGGGTTCTAAAAGACGTTGTATACGTTTGTACCACCAGACAACATTCCTCCCATTCAGTCCGTCTCCATATTGTGGTCTCCACCACCACTTCCACTTCCATCGCCGCTTCCTTCCCTGTCTGCTTGTTCTTGCACAGCTCTGAGGAAAGGTAGAATTCCTGTACCTGCCTCATCGGGAAGCCCTAGTCCTCGCACCAGTCCTCCAAGTAAACCTGTCCTCAGAGCTTGGTCGAAATTTGATACAGCCGCTCGAAACTGTGGGGAACTGCAAAAAGGGAACCATGAAGACTGAGAAGAGACTTAGAAGAGAGTGCTCCTACTTGATCATCCGATTCAGAACTTCGGCTGATGGTGGGACAGGAAGATCAGGGGGTAAATGGGGGAAGAGCGAGGGGATCAGCTCGGGGTGGCTGGCAAATAAGGGTGTGAGGTTTGCCGGGGTGAGGATATCTGTCAAAGAGAGGTCTAAAGCAAATACGACGTAAGTGGATAGGAACATGACGACAGAAAGAGTATGAACCAGCGGGTTGCTGGGTGGCCCGTCTATCTTGAGCAGCTTGAGTGAGAAGGGCCGCGAATTGGGCGATCTGTTCTGGGGTAGCTTGGTAATCCGAAGTGCTGAGATCAGCTTGAGCAGATCTTGAGATCGTTATAACCTTGGACATTTTCAGTGGATGGGAGAACCTACGAAGAGGCCTGCACCGATGTCGAAGCTTCAGGTTGTGAACTGCCTCCGGCACTGGTATTCCATGCCATGGTGTAGTCAGGATCTTCCAAAAGACCGTTGATGTTGACGACGAATTCTTCGTCGCGGTCAGAGGAGGCATCCTGTGGGTGGCGCACGACATGCGTAAGTATGTAGGCCGAACTCCCCATTGAAAGGAATCACCTGCATCCAGAACTGGAGTGTCAAGATCATCAGATAATGCATCCATACAGGCGTTATTGTGCTTACGAAGTGTCTTTGGTTGGACGAGGAGAACTTGAGAACGAACACTCTCCCTGATGGCGATTGGGGAACTTTACTGAATGTCGCATCGGAAGGGAATAGAATGAGGTCCTACAATATATTGAGAAGTCTAGACATAGACAAAAATCAACCTACTGACCTCCTCGACTTCATTAGTCGTTCTGTTCTTCCACATAAAATGCAGGAGGCCATCCTCTCCATTTGAAAGCAAAATGGCGCCTTTGGTTGGTTCGGGGTCAACAAAATTTGTGCCCTCTCTTCTGAAAGCTCGGCCAGCCTTGAATCCAAGGAGAGGTTCTGACATTTCGAGTAAACTGGAGATGGGGTGGTGAAAGCGACACGCGACGCGTCAGTGCGCCGAAAATGGTAATATGTATGTGCAGCTTTGTTGATCACTGATTACTATCCAGGACGACAACTTGAATGTCTTTCTCTGGATTGTCCCTCGAAGACTCGCCAGCGTGGGGCATAGTCTCACCCCCAGCCAGTGATCTTGTCAAAGATGCACTAAGAAAAGAGCAATTACTGAAGTACGTTCTCGACTTTATCGGCAGTGTCATTCCCTACTTCAACTTGCAATCTCACAGGGATATCGCAGCATCCCAGGACGATCTTCGTAGTCCGTTCGTTCATATTCCCTTCTTTCTTGATGATACTCATTACCGTCACTTCAGCCTTAGTCAGCAGAGTTCAATCTGTGCAGAAAGAGGTGGATAAGCTCGAAGGAGGCAATCAAACACTCCAAATGTATATTGACAACCTCACAGTTCAAATGGCAAAACGAAGATAATATATCGTTTGTTATCGAGTATATACACATAGCGAAACATGCAGTGCAACATCTCACCTGCTTCTCGGGCTCGACTCTTACGCTTACACAGTTCGACACCACGGCAGTCGTGGCGTATAAATGTTGTCAAAAGCAAGTATAGATGATTTACCACTATGAAGAGAATTCAGTGACTCCGTCCCGCCAACCACTGTAGGACGATATCTCTACAAAAATTGAGTGTCAGCCCCGTCCTGGTGAAACAGAAAAAGGGCATACAGGTTGTGTTGGCTTTTCATCGAGCACTGATGAAAATTTAGAAATAAACGTCAATGAAGAATAGCAAACGATCAACCCACTGAGTAGGCCTGCGGGATGATAAGAAGGTAAGCTGGGTAACAAATTCCTAAATCAGAATTCGCACCGATACTGGTCGATCAGAGATTTTGTCGAGTTGTCTTCAGAGATCAGGTGAATAATCTATATACTGTTACGGGAGAATTCACATACAAAGCCTTGATGAGGTCTTGAATGGATGCATGGGACTCAAGGTCATTCTTATTTCCGAGCTATGGAGGGTACTCCTCTAGTTAGTAACTTGACGAAGGTAAGGAACAGGGAATGCCTGACCACTAGTAACGGGACGCCTGAAAGGCTTGCTTGTGAGAGTAGTTGATGGAGTTCAAAACGAGCAGTGTTGAATTTTTCAGGCTACAAAGGACAGTTAACCTGGCGGCGAAGGGGATAAATGAAGCAAACGCGCACATCGACCGAGTCCACCACAAATCTTTGCATGAACGTAAGCTAAGACCCAGTCCAGAAAGACAACGACTTACACTATCGCATCTACCCCGTTACAGTATCTCTCCCACATTGAGCGGAACTTCGGTTGGCCTGCGGTTACAAATGGAATTACGTCAGAGATATGAAAATGGGTGAACGCACCAGCAACATCCCATATCTTGAGCGTGACGTTTCCCTTCCTTATCTTACGAAAGTTGAACGCGACTGTCGGTACAACATCCTCGCTCCACTGTGTACGCCGTAGTCAAACTTCCAGACCAACGCTGTACGCGAAGGCTCACTTGGCCCGATGTTATTACATTCACGAACGAGGTCTTTCCAGAGGCCTGGCAACAATGTTAGGGTAATCCCCTGTTCCGTAATAGGTGCAGACCTGGAGGCCAACGACAGCAATTTCAGCGGTCTTGGAGAAGAACAGTCTGGTGCTGGTGGTTAGGAGATTACAATTCTAACGAGTAAAACATTTGACGCACCCAGCAAACCACTGGACAATCGATGTAAAGAATCCAGGCATGAGATTGCGGTGTCCTACAAAATATCTCCTAACTTGAAGAATTGCCAAGTGTAAACCGGTCACGGTAACGCACCCATCACACAGCGTGACAAAGTTTCCCAAAAAATAGTGCCCGCTAGCAGCGAGTTTGTTCGTCTGGTCGCTTCACACACACTTCCCTGTTCACCCAGACCCGACCGAATGATCCTCAGGAAACCGTCTCTGGCGAGATGTCTTGCTTCCCATGCTCACCGAGCTGCTTCAGTACCTGAACCGCAAGGTATTCATCCCTTGGTATCCATTGGAAAAATACTTCTACCATATTCCGTGAAGACAAACCGATTCTTACTGCAGCTGAAGAGGTCACTGCAAAAAAGCGGTTTGAAAGTGCCCAGGTTGTCACCTGGCTCAAGGAGTCGAACGCCTCAGGAGAACAAGCCGCTCAGCGTTCTTATCCACCTCGACCAAAAAAACACTTCGTAGAAGCGGTCGCTGCTGAGGAACTTGGGAGGCTGAGAGCAAGGGTTAGCGGGTCTAATGAACCTGAGCCGTGGGCGGGCAGTTGGGGCAAAAGTTCAACTTGATTTTTATAACTCTACCAAAATGGGATTCTAATTATGAACACTTAGAACATCCTCGCCCTGAGCTGCCAAAGAAAAATCTACCGCCGCCGCCACCGTCGCTACGAGGCCAACCTCCAAGACCTCCCCCGCGTAATCAACTTCTGTACTCAAGACGAGTCGAGGGTCTGCTGGAACCTGTTGAGAAGCGACCACTTCAAGGTAGGCCAGCATGCTGGTTCATCTTCATCCTCCGCCCTGAATCTATGTAGACATCGTGTCAACATCTGCTCACCGGCCCATCGCAAAGCTAGCTCATGGCCTTGACCGGGTTTTGTTCAAGTACGCAATGCTCTCGTATGCAACTCTGAATATCGTTTTGAGCTTTTAATCTAGTCCGGGAGTGCATTGGCTGCGAGATCCCCGTTCTCGAGTGTACAACTTCTCTCCTTCTCTCGAAAATATACCTAAGGTCACCGACTTTGCCTTTGACCGAGTGGCTGGTTTCATTAAGAGTTCTCGGGATGAGGTTAGGCTCCCAATCCTTTCGACAAAAGTTAGCTGATTCCCTTTAGGATCTATGGGAGCTCGCAAGGCGCGAAAAGCGGAAATTTGCAGGGTCGACGTCGTCACTCACAGGGATGCTCAGCCAAATATACTTCTTGATATCAGCCGACAGGCGCGTGGATGTGTCCACTCTGAGTCGCAACTTTGCCCGCGAGGTAAGTAGATTACAGGAACCTACTTTCTGTCATTCATTAATGGTCCAAGCCCACCAACTTTACTCCAGGTCAACGGATGCCAGCGTCAGTTGTGATGAACTATAATGATGGAGTGTACGCGATAGATTCAGACTCAGAGAGATATCCTGGTGCTGATAAGAACATCTTGGCCTGGATGGTATGTTGACCCTCATTTGCTCTGGTCCTGAGCATCTTTTAATGTCGCCCGCAGGGGACATTACTTGAGAAGTACCTGACAATGGTACCAGAAGAGTTTGCGTCATACATGCGTTCGGCGACGCCCCCTTCTGAGGCAGAAGGTGAACCCATGAGAGAGGCCTACCGTTATGCAATGGTAGATTTCTCGCGTGCACCCGTCTTTCTTTGATATGACGTCTCTCAATAGTCAGAAAAGATCGTAATGCGCTCACAGCTTGATTGTCACGACGGTCGCCTTCCTGGAACAGGTGTCTTTGACATCAAAACCCGTGCCTGCCTGCCGATCCGTCTAGATCTCCTCAACTTCAAGGTATCGTAGTCGGTCCCCATGCCACCCGCACGACTGATTCCTTTGAATAGGAAAATTCAGGATATCTTATTCGCACTCAGCTTGGTCCTATCGAAAGCTTCGAGAAGGAGTATTATGATTTGATTCGCTCAGCTTTCTTGAAATATAGGTATGAAATCGCGATATGAATGGAAGGGAAGGTTGCCTGATTAACATCATCCAGCTTCCAAGCCCGGATAGGAAATATGGATGGTGTTATTGTTGCTTATCACAACACGGAACGCATGTTTGGTTTCCAATACATCCCCCTCGAGGAGATGGACCAGCGGCTCTTTGGGTCACAGCCAGGTGCAGGCGAGCGTGTCTTTGAAAAATCTATAAGCATTTTGGAACTCGTCGCAGACGAAATCGCCCTTTGCTTCCCGAAACAGGTTTGATCCTGTTTGTCTCTGAGACCCCCGTTCTGACGTTGTTCCAGTCTGTCAGGTGTACATTTGAGACCGAAGAAGGCACAGGCGTTATGAATATTTGGGTCGAGCCTGCCGTCTGGGAGGGGGATCCGAATGAAGTGCCGGTCAAACAGTTCGAAGTCAAGGCAACTAGCTATCTTCATGAGGCTCCAGTAAGGGGATCTACTGCAGTTGCTGATGTTTCTTCCCCTTGTCAGTTCTGTCGACCATGCGGTAATGGATGTTGTGCTGAAATTTTTCTGATCCAGGGACGCTTCATTGGTCGATTGTTAGGTTATCCGGGGAGTCGGCCGATGTCCGTGGTGCGTTAACTGCAGCACGGGGCCGGCAGTTCCGCGCATTCAGTGTTCCTACCGGTGTCGATCTCAAAGATGCGGCGGAGTTCTGGAATAATCTCAACTTTAGCGGAAAACCAGCTCTTGACGGGAACAGTGAGTCGCTGTACAAACCAAAGTTCCTCTCGGCAAACATTGGTATCGAGACGCTGCGCGCTGTCGCGAGGACAGGAAGGGAGGACACGAAGCGGCTCGAGGAGACCGAGGACGGGAAACCGAAGGTTGTGCTGGGACAGGCAACGTTGGAAGTAGTTGAGGCCGTTGCGGATGAGAACGCAGCTACGCAAGAGCCGGAACAAATGGAGCAGAGCTCAGCCACCGTTGATGCTAGTGCGTCACAGACAAATGCTGATGTGCAACCAGCTACGACACAAGGGTCCGAATCGGGAGTGGGTGTCACTAGAGTTTCTTCTACGCCTCCCATAGAAGCCGAATCAGCGGATACGCTTGAAACTTCTAAACAGAAGGATGACACCTTGCCTTAGACTCCACTGGGTACAAGGTCTCTCCACCACGTAGAACAACATCATTCACTTGACCATTTAGGCCGAGTCATTGAGCCATGTTGTGATGCGATTAGAGTTCTAATCCATACATACATATCTCCTCCTCAATCCCCATGTTAAATTCAAAAAAAATTGCCATCCTACAATCCTCGTCATGGGATATCAACTACCGTGCATGAGCAGCTAGGTCAGGATATGGCAATTTGCATGATGGTGAATCATTGGGGTCCTGGCCCCGTTCTGTACTTTAAATTGTAACTCAGGGTATCTAGCATGGTGGCTGTGTTCGCGGTCGGAGTCAGCGAGGATGTTGTTTCAACTTTCCTATATTCTACTGTGTCTCCCTTCACTTATATTACCTGCCAACCCACATGGTGTATTTCAATACAGCTTATCTTCCCTTGTGCCTCACTATAGGCAGGAGGAGGGAAAGTGTTAGTATTAAAAACATTATTGAATGAGGAAATAGGTAGCTCACCAGGTGTCATTGGTGCTACAGAGAACTGACTCGTAGAGACCCCACCAAGGATTGAGCAAAGATAGGTTAATGTTAACGTTATAGACTAAGTTTAGATATCACCTTGTTGTAAACAAGGTCACTGAAAGTCAGAATGATCCCAACAAACGATTGGCTGTTAGTAGCCAGAAAATAACCGGACTTTCTCACTCCCTGGGCCTTCAAGCCCAGTGAAAATCGACTCGGAGCTGAGCGAGGGAAATTGAGGCCCAATGCTAATGCTAAAGTAATCCAATCCACCACTAATTACTAAGGATTTTGACCCATTGTCTCGATTCTCCAGCTTAGTAGATATTTAGAGACAATTATAGTCACGTAAATGTAGAAATATTTCCCTCGATCTCGCATGGAGAGTTTTCACAGCAGATCACACCGAAATCATGCAGGAGAGTAGCCAACAAAAAACATCACATCCTGAAATCAGTGATGTGAGTAATTGATTCGGTTATGTAGACAGGGAGAGAATACAAGAGGCATCCTGAAATCAGAGATGTGTAGAGAGGCGAATGCACCCTGCACTGTGGACCTGGCAGGGCCTGTTTTTCATTTGCTTAATCTGGGAAACCCTGATTTCATAATATATATGGCTGAATTACGGGCAGATGAATTTGGGATGAATTTTCAGCTGTGATGTTCCAGACACTCAAGGTATGGATTTTATATACAGTATATTTCTACTTTTTATGCCAAGTTGGTGAGGTGGAATAGCATACCGTGAGTGGCTGAAATATATGGGATGTTTTTTCACCTTTGACAATGATAGAAATTTCATACAGTTGGTCTATGATTGCAGGGTGTGTTGTTCAGCTCAGAATAGAGTGGAATTTTCGTGATGTTAGAGGTTGAATTGACTATTGATATTTTTATGTCCTTAATATTTTTTTTGCAGGAAATCCCTCAGATGCTATTTCATCCCACAATGGGCTAAATTTTATCTCAATGCCAAATATGCATTGCCCGAGCAGTAAGTCACTCCAACCTGCCCTCAAGCAACTACCTGGATGCCATCATCAACCATGCCAAACAACCAACAACCTCAACCTCAACCGTGTGGGATCCGACTGCCGCCACTTGCCGCGTTGTTGAACCACTGCCACCACCACCACCAACAACGACGATGCCGCCACCTCCCTCCCTTCCTCCTTCCTACCACCACTACTCTACCCACACCCACCACCACCGTTCCCAAGTCCACCCCCACCTCAACCACCATTGCCAACAGCTGCAAAACAGCGAACGGATGCAATGTGGGCCCAAATGACGATTGCGTCGTTTGGGCCCTATGTAAGTTTTTTTTCCTTTGTTTCTTGTTTTTATAAACTTACTAATTTGTTTTCTTTGTTTTCTAGGTTCTAATCTACTGGTAATGATGGACAGATACGAGACAACCCAGACCCACCAATGCCTGTGCCAAACCCCTCCTCCCCATCAAAACGGGATGTGAGGGGTGTCGTTTAGGTACAGGAGGGCGACAAGTAATGCCGGAAGACCCAGGAAGTGGTATACCCATGTGGTAGGCACCTCCTGACCCCTCGACACACACCATGTCACTGACGCCCACCTAACCCCAGACACCACGGCACCGAGATGGTGGACCACCACCACACCTACCACGGACAACACCCCTCGCCCCTCCAGCCTCACGAGCAGCTGCTCGTGGGGTGGATAGTGTGTGGACTGATGAAGGACCACAGACGACACACCACCCACCCTAGCCTCATGAGCAACTGCTCGTGGGGTGGTTGGTGGGTGGAACGACAATGGGGAGGGGAGACAACGGGGGATGGGGAACGCCACCACCACCACTGCTGCAAAAACCTGCTCACAGGGTGGATGTGTGGGTGAGGAAACGAGGGGGAGATGAAGAAGGCCACAATGCCTGCTCCATGCAACCCCCTCCTCCCTGTCAAAACAGGATGTGAGGGGTGTTGTTTAGGTACAGGAGAGCGACGAGCAATGCCAGGAGACCCAGGGAGTGGGATACCACACAGTAGGCACCACTCGACCCCTCGACATGTGCTGTGTCACTGACTCCCCCCTAACCCCCTTTGACCCAGACACCATGGTGCCGAGATGGCAGACCACCACCACACCCACTACGGATGATGCCCCATGCCCCTCCAGCCTCACGAGCAGCTGCTCGTGGGGTGGATGGTGTGTGGACCGACAAAGGACCATGGACGACACACCACCCACCCCCTAGCCTTACGAGCAACTGCTCATGGGGTGGTTGGTGGGTGGAAGCGGCAGGAGCTAACGACGGTGATGCAACCTGGATGGTGGGAACATGATGGGAATGACAGGGACACAACGAACATGGACAATGGGGGCACAATGTGGACGACAGGGACACAACGGGAATGATGGGGACACAATGGGAATGCGATGGGGATGCGATGGGGATGTGACGGGGATGTGA
Organism: Tricholoma terreum; assembly: GCA_003316345.1. Classification (NCBI taxonomy): domain Eukaryota; kingdom Fungi; phylum Basidiomycota; class Agaricomycetes; order Agaricales; family Tricholomataceae; genus Tricholoma; species Tricholoma terreum. The sequence goes on from QFEU01002972.1 coordinate 68,341, forward strand.
CAGGAATGCGACAGGGACACAACAGGGATGTGACAGGGATGACAGGATGGCAACGAGGGGGGGGCTGAGGGAATGCTTGTGTTTTTTGTTTTACTTCTTTTGAGTAGCTTTTGTATCTTAGTGCACTAATTCCATGAATAATGATATGAATAATCACTCCCTGTTGTGTCTGTGAATGGAAATTCTATTTACTGA
>QFEU01002975.1:0-13769 GCA_003316345.1 Tricholoma terreum
CTTCATACTCCCTATCACTTCCACGATCCCGACTTCTCGGATGCCCATCGTCCCTCGCCACCTCCCACGTACGATGCGAAACCCCACTCTGCGACCCCTCCCCACGCGGTTTCTGACGTAACTTGTACAACTCTTCCTCCAAAAACTGCTGTCCAGGCGAATCGTCCCTCCCATCGGACATTGCATATAAATGACTCCTTCCCTGCGTTTGCGTAGGCGAGCGTGTCCCCTCCCCATCCGTGAACCCACGATCCCTATCTCTACCATCACCTCCCTCATCATCTTCGTCCTCGTCCTCCCGGATGACAAGCTCACTCTGGGGAGGCTGGAACATACTGTCCGCGACTGTACCCGTGGGCTGGGTCTGGATGTTCACAGTCTGCGTCATGGGGGAACGTGCAGTGTAATCATCCCCGCCTTCGTAGTTGAACCGCGAGTCGTTGAAGGATCGGTTGGCTGCAGGCATCAGGTTCTCGATCTTGGGCCCGAGGCTCTCGATGCGTTGCTGCATGAGCACGATCTCGCGCTTAATGTCAGAGGCCCATTGAGGGGGGTCTTGCTGTAGACATATTGTCAGAGAACGTGAGGTGGTAAGGAAAGGCACTCACGTCTGTTGGCGAATAGTCGGGACGCAAATGAACATTAGGATCATGGTCATGATACGACTTTTTATACTGCCTGATTGACTAACAGCAAACAAAAAGTCAGCACTTGGTTACACAAGTAAAGAAAGAACCCACTTCATTATCATACTTCATCCCCAACTTCTTCACCCGCTGTCTAACCGCCTTCCTTAACGCCTTCTTCACAAACTCATGTGCACCAGAATCACTCTCCTGGTGCAACAGCACACACAACTCCATATCATGGAAATGATTCGCCGCTCCCTCCTCCAACGACGCACTCTCATAATACGACGTCCGAGGTGTCCTCCCCGCCAAAGCATCCGCCACAATCTTCGCCTCCTCCTGGTCCAAATCATTCATATCAAGAGAACGATCCTGCGCATTGACGCTGTTCAAATTATGCAACGCAAGCGCCGCAGCAGGAGACCTAGCACGAGGCGTGGTATCTCCACCCATATCTCTGTCCCTGTTCACATTCGAATGCCTGGAAGAAGCAACCGACAGCGCTTTGCCTTTCCCTTTACCAGGACTTATCAACTGCGATGACGGGGGCTGCGATGGGGCTTTACTGATCTGGGACGGCGCTTTGCTATGCGTTTTCGAACGTGCGATAGACCTTTCTTGCTCTTGTTCTTGTTCTTGTTCGTGTTCATGCTCATCCTCTTCCGGAATCGCCAAGCTACGCCCTCGGACCGCAGCGTGCAGTAAATCCTCGGTAGTTGGCGCGTGCCGGTAGGGGGAGAACGGGCGGCTCTGATGGCCTGCTGACATGACTGATCCAGGACCCTGTGATTGGACTTGCGATTGTGATCGCGTTTGAGATTGAGAACGACCTGTAAGGAACAGGATAAGCACAGGGACGCGGATAATGTGATGAGAGTGGGGAAAAGATGGGAAAGAAAAAGAGATGCCATCAACAAATCAACAATGATCAGGTCACTATAAACAAACAGGTGGTGGAGCAACCCGCGATCGATGTGACAAAAGAACTCAATCCAAAACGTAAAACGCAAAGAAGTGCAAACTCACTGCCAGCGCCGTTATTATTATTCATTTGCCTAGACGCGCTCCTCGGGGAAAATTCGGCCCCATTCACATTCGCACCTACCCCCGATGGCGCCTTCTTCGATCCCTTCGCTTGTGACGGCGACTCGCTGGGAGATATGCTCTGGGCTTTGTGTGCCATCGATCTGCCAGCCGGCGACATTGGCATCGACATGTCATCGTCGCCAACACGGCTTTCTGGAAGAGGTGGGTAGACAGTGCCGTCTTTTGTCCTGGATGTCATTTGTGAACGGGGGGACCACGGCCGGTCGACTGGGCTTTTGGCCTTGTCTCGGTCCCCGTTTCCGGCTTGGGTAAGTGTCCGGCTAGATTTGGGGGACTTTGGAGACTAGAGGGAAGAACTATGTGTTGGTGAATGTGGATAGAGAGCTATGTACTCACAGTAGGCTCTTCACGCTCGGATGGTGCTTTCTGCGACTGGCGCGCCTTGGGACTGGCAGTCTCGACACCGAGCGCGGAAAGCTTAGGAGATTTTGCATATTCGGAAGGAGGAAGAGGAACACCAGCGGCGCGCCCCGGCGTCGTTCCGTGAATGCCATTTCCTGGCTTCTGGGACCAGGAAGGCTGTGCATAAGCAGTGTTATGTCGGTGTTCAATGTTAATGTCAGGGAGAATGGAACGAAGGACGTACGTTCCAAGAGCTGTGTGCGAATGGTGTGTTATTGTAGGCAGGGGGAATGTGGTCATCCGTCGGTAGAGGGCCAAAATTGCCCCAGGACGGCCCAGAGTCATAGGATTCATATTTAGGACCTGGGAGGTCGTGTGGACCGGGTTCGCGCTGGGACATCAAAGTAGTTAGTGACAGTATAAGATATTGATGGGTTGGTGACGCACGATAGGGTGAATGGTGTCCCCGACCTCCGACCTCAGGCCCTCCTGGACATCTGACGCTGCATCTCCATCTTCCTCGTGGTCAGCAAGTTCTAGCAGTGCGCTCCTCTGACTCCTTGGAGCCGGGGAGTAGAGAACGCCGTTGCCATTGCGGAGGGATCCGGATCTGTTCAGGAACTCGGTGGGGTCGATGAGGGAACGCGGTGGGGTAAAATCGGGCTCATCGCCCTCTTTGGACATGCTTTCGAGGTAGTTGAGAACTATGTGGCATCAGAAGATATTATGGAGCAAGGACGTTGGGGTATACCTTTCTCATTGGGAGCTGGACAAATGATGAGGATGTTAAACGATCATTAGTTGAATGGAGTACTTGCCTGGGGTAGAAGAGCGTAGCAGGACCTGGCTGAAGTCACCATGGCCTACGGCAGACATTTATATGAGATTATAAAAGGTAGCGCGCGGATGGAAAGAAAGAGATATCGCAGGTTGAGAACAAGAGTACATCAACCATGTACAAATACTCCAAAATAGAATCCCTTTGTCCTCCTTCCGATTCAAACATCGGTGGACGACAGGGTTGTAAAAATGGTTGTGTGCACGGGCCTGATATCGATGGAATTACAGTGGTCTGACATCAATTCGGACTATTAAGCTTTGCCTAGACAACGTGGTCGAACCTAGACACTCCTGCTTCGATCCAGCCTCTTTTTGGAAAAGGTTTTACCAAAGAAAGGCCCTGGACGATCGTGATCCTGAGATCATCGATCGTTCGGATAGACTGAACAGAATTTGGATGTACAGTCCATTCATTTTATGGCACGGTGAATCGATTATGTTGACGAAAAACATACCACTTTTATCAATGTCGAGCGTTTGACAAGCCGTTCGGTTGTACCCTAGACTGAACACAAGGGAGGCTTTTGTGCAGGTACCTCACATGTGGTTAGTTATAAGGACTCGCTTTAAAAATAACCAAAAAACAAATTACACAAAGATGACCGAGACAGGTCTCGAACCTGCAATCTCCTGATTCCGATTCCATAATCGTAGTCAGACGCGATGCCATTTCGCCACACGGCCATGTTAATGTTGAATGCATTGACGCAGATGGACCTATAACCACAGATCCATTCCAGAAACTACGGTCGAAACTCAAATCCGCATCCTCCGATGGCCAAGGCAGTTCGAACTTGAGGTTGTTTATTGAAACGCTCAGTGCCTTGCCAAAAGCAAAAAGAAAAACATTGACCAGAGGACCAAGCCCCGGGGTCGAACCTGTATCGGTAGTCAGACGCATACTACTGTTTTACTACAAGAACCGGTCCTCCAAACTCACGCACATATCATCGTTCTTTCCTTCGAGCATAATATCAGTAATACCAAAACAAGATAGAAGCCATGAAACGAAGATGTCAGAAAACCCACTCCCATCGGTGAAACCAATGCTTGGATGGACGTACATTGCGGACGGACTTTTACACATCCATTCCGAGTCCTTCGAGCTTTTGCATAGCCATCCTCGTCACTCGTGTCTAGTTGACTGATTTTCACCGCACCACCGCGGTGGGTTTCGACGAGATTCCGCCCCCCCTTCGGCACACCTGAGACAATTTCTGTCAGAGGTCTGAGGCTGGATGGCCGGCTTTGCGATACTCTCTCTTTTGCAGTACTGTTCCTATCCTTTACCCTTGGTTTCATCTTGAACGACGAGGACATGGAGAAAAGGATGGACGTACCGTCATTTGGTGGACTTGAAATTAACTAGGATTCTTCCTCACGTTCTCGGGTTGAAAAAGGCGATCTAGATCGACTGCTCGAAGAGAGTAGAGAGGTAGAAACAGTGCAGGTTCCATGGCCATGATGGATTAATAACCTGTCTCTTTCCAGTATATCACTGCTTGCGACGTACTTGTTGAATCTTGACGTCCCGAAGAAATAAACAGAAGGCCGTAATGCAAATACTCTCAGTCCTCTGCGAGTACTACTAACTTTAGTAAGATTCAGCTATTCAGCTATTCGGCCCGGGCCTTCCGAATAACTATTTTCTTCGTGATCAAAGCAATTGTGTGACACCGAAATATTGAGAGGAGAGAGAGATCAGAGGGACCCCGGATGAAATGTCAAGTTGATGTTGTCCGAGTCTAAGTAAGTTCTAAGTAAACACTGGCCAGGTGAATTTCAAGTTGTCAGGAACCTTGGAGTTTACTGCCGCCTGGGCATGTCACACGGTTACGTTTGAGTGCTTGCCAGTGGTGTCATTACTATTGAGGTATAGAAATTAAACAAACCCCCTACACGCAAATGCACAGGAGGGGCATGCTCTAACTAACAACATTTTGGCTCTTGAGGGGAGTCACTGTCCCGTGCCGTCTCTCGTGCCCCTGTAGCACCACCAGGCATGTCCTAACGAATGAAATTTTGCCCCTCCCATGTCATGAGGGAGGGGCCATGAAACTAAACTAATTAAGTAAACTAAAACCCCTCGCGCAAGACGCGCAAGGGGTTCTGCTGCCCCGGGTGTGGTCGTAGGCCGTCCCCGTCCCCGTCCTCCTCATTTTCGTCCATCCCGACCCTGCCGTCTCCTGTGTGCTATGTCCCCGGGTGCATCGTTGGCCATAGGTCCCTCCTGGCGGTCCTTGTCGTCGAGGTCCCCATCGTCCAGCCATTGTGCCCCTTCTGCCGTCATCCTCATTGTCCCTGCTGTCGAACCCGTCCACCCTGCAAGCAGTGGCTCGCAGCGGTGCTGGGTGGCGCTGTGTCCCCGGGTACATCGTTGGCGGTAGGTCCCCCGTGCGTGGTCCTGTCCCCGTGGTGGTCCTCATTGTTGTGGTCCCGTTCCCTGTCGCGCCCCTCCGCCGTCGTTCTCCTCGTCCTTGCCGTCGAATCTGGGTCTTCCGTCATCGTTGCGGGGTGCTGGGTTATTCATCGTCAGTGTCGGGTACTGGTGCCGGTGTCCATCATCATCATAGGGTGGTCGTGCAGGTGGTGAGGGTCCTGGGTCTTCGTGATTGTGGTCATTGGGCACTGGTCCTCGTGGTTGTTGTTGTTGTCGGCTGCTAGCACCACGATCCACCGGCTCGCAGGACTGGGGGCGAGCTGGGTTGTTCCTCGTTGTTGTGGGGCCCTGGTGCTCGTTTTCGTCTGGTTATCCGTCGTTGTGGTTGGGGTGTGTTGTTTCTGGGGCCATCATTACAACATGTTTATATAACCTAACAATAATGAAAACCATTTGTTAGTTGAAAGAAACAAGATAAAAAAAACTTACCGAGGGCCCAAACAAATGATAGATGTCGTTTGGGCCCGGTTCGTGCGTGATCTGGCTTGTAGGTGTCGTTCTCTGGCGTTGGTGGCAAGCGTGGGAGTCTGTGGGTGTCGACGAAGCAGTGGTGGTACCATGGTAGAGGGATCGTGTTGCGAAGAATCTGCTGGCGTTCAGTGTTGTCAGGACCCCAAGTGCGGCCGTGACGCTGGCTGTAACGCAATCATTGCAGAAATTGCAGTCTAGTTCGAAGAAATAGTGATTCAACATGAAAATAGTGATTCGGAAGCCCGGACCGAATAACTATTACTACTAATAGTACTAAAGTTGTCGTACCTCGTCCTCTGCACAAGTATGCGTCTTGAGTCCAGGGTCATCCTTCTGCATCCCGCTGCCGCACAACCAGACTCGATGGGGGTGAAAAGCTAGCAATTGCACGGCTGCACCATTCGCGATGATCGCTATAGGTCGGTACAAGCCGTCAATGCAAACAGACAATAAACGAGCTGGTGCAATTGTTTATTGGCAAAATCATAACATGTAAGATGAACAGCGTCATAGAACGCCCGTCGCTGAGTCGAACAAGACTGAGCATCCCCGACATTGTTACCGAAACCCAGAGCTATATATCCTTCACGTTACACTGCAACAAGCATAAAAGTTAGTAAAGTAACAGGGACAGTCCGATGTTGTAACCACATACAATCTCGTCGCAGACAATCTGCTCGAATGTATCCACCTCCTTCTGCAAACGCATCACCCCATTCCTTGAGGGATTCGAAGCAACAACACTAGCCCGGTTCCTCAAGCTACGTCATAAAACGAAAAAAAAAAAAAAAAGTGCGTAAGATGACAGAGAAAGACGAGACAATGTGCCCTACGCACCGACCATATTCGACATTCAATGATTGGTACGTTGAAACTGACAGCCAGCGGCGATGCACGGAGAAATCCTCACCGGCCCGGTTCAAAATGCGCATCACGTCTTGCAGGATTTCCACTGGGGATCTGGGTGGCGAGGTGGTGACGCCAGTAGGGTCTACGGATATTTCGGCGGAGGGATTCTCGTTGTTCATGTAGGAAAGAGTAGGAAAGCGATGCAGTAGGTTGGAAGGTTTCCTCCAAGCAATTTAAAGTTTCAGGACTAGGCGTGGGCGTGCTCTTCGAACCCGAAGATCCCCTGTGATAGAAGATATCCAGGGACCACGGCGACGGTGGAAATGCACAGGATATATATGAAAGGCGAAAAACAAGGCTGCTGTCATTGTTCTATTAAGCCGATCGGCGATTTCATTGATTGTGCGGTCTTGGAGTATGTTCAATTAAAGGCTAGTTGTTAGATCACATTTTTCCATGATTAAAAGAATGATGCTGTTCCAGGGGCATCGGAAGTTGTGGACGCGACACCCTGGAATGAAAGGATCGAGTCCAGATCAGGAAACGGGGTCTTGTCACAGGAGGCCACGAACGCTGCGGATTCATTGCACATGAAGATACACACCGTCCCCACTCCAAGGGACAACTTTCGGTTACTGGTCCCGCAGATACTGTTCACCCGACAAATGAAGGGATGTCCTGAGGATAGAACTTGCCTCGGGTCCCGCCTCGGCCACACAGTGAATTGGTACAGTATTTCAACAACGGTAACGAAGAAGCCGGGAAAAGGCCATGCTGACTACTTCCGGTGGGAGAGGCCCGATGTACCATTTGCGTGCAATATCATCGACAAAATGGTTTCAAGACAAATCACGATATGGAGATCCTGGAATTTTTGATAAAGCTTCTAAGTAGAAGCGTTCAGCGGTCTTCTGACGAAGCTGCCATCTTGGCATCTAGAAAATACAGACACCCACGTTGCCCGGGCCCGCAGTGACGATATCGACTATCCTTCACATCGAGAGGTTGCAAAACACAATTCCTTCGTTTCCTTCGACAAGATGCTGAGAAGGTTCGATGACTATGCCTACCAACGCGCTCAAAAAGCATACCGTAACCGCCAGTCTCGCAATACCGCCGTCGAACAGTATGTGATGTCGTACATGCAGACCCATGCTGGAGAAGACTGCCCTGCCAGAGTGCGTTTAGGTACTCATTGGTGAAAAGTGCACCATATAAAGTCAAACGTCTGCATTGTTTGAAGAAGGCACAGAAGCCCTGCGTCGATCATGAATGTTACAATCACAATACAAAAACAAATCTGTACGCACCTCTTGGTTACATGAACCTATGTCCACGTCACCCGCCGAACCCTTTAAAGCACAAGACCTCAGCAAGTGGCCCGCCAATCTAACAGGATTTGGACGGCCGAAAGGCCTGAAACCAACGTTAAGACTCAGGTCAGGTGGACCCGACAACAACGAAGAGAATGAGCCTAGGCCAGTCGTATCACACCGCACTATCAAACTGGGTATCGAATGGAAGGGTGTGATTCGAAGCACTGCCAAGGGCGAGTGCGTGCATGGAAGTGGGATGAGAGAACACCATATAACGACAAATCTCAGGTGTCATACAAGCCCGAAGTACTACAACCCAAACAACCCAATCACTTCAACGCGTTGTATGATAGCAAAGGACATCCATGTTCGTTGGGCGTAAGAATGCGTACATACATGAGATTAGTAGGTAGAAATAGAGGATGACTAAATAAAGACAAAGATAGATCAGTTTCCACATATACATCGTTTTTTTTTGTAACACCTGGGCTAGTTGTCGTCATGGTTGTTGGTAAGTGTGTATAGAAATTGTGAATAAATATATTATAGATCCTGTGAGTTTGAAGATGGCAAATCAGTTTGTGAAGTACACGGAGTGATGAGTAGACTAAACTCACATCTCAGATGTCCGTAATTCAAGGCCTTCGTGAAGGAGGCAAAGGCGGTGGTGGGGGATATCGTCTATCGTCCCTTGCATCAACACCACCACGCGCATACCCACCCCTAGGATAAGTGCCACCACGGGGAGGCGACCTGGATCTCTCATATGATGCCGGAGGGGGGTAATCGGATCTATCCCTGGGCAGAGGATAGTCCCTATCTCCAGGCCCAAGGCTGGCAGTTGTGGTGCTACCAGACGATGGCGGCGGTCCACTTCGATCATAGTAACTGCTTCCACCACTTGTGGGCGGCGGGCTCGGCCCGCGAGAGGGATAGTCTGCAGGCCTCCGCAGGGGCACTTCCCTAGTTTGTGGAGAGTAATATCCGCTCGGATATGTTTCATCTCTCATCCTCTTCGGCGGTCTAGCATCATCCACAGGCCTGGGCCTCGGACTGGGACTGCGTGGTCGCACGCGTGAGAATGGAGGATCCCTTGGTGGTGGTGGAGGTGGGTAAGACCGGTCGGCGGCACCTGCAGGGCTGTAGCTATCCGTTAGACGAGAACTAAGGGGACGCGGAGGTCCATCGTATGCACGTTGTTGGGGTGAGGGTGCCCTTGCAGGAGGGAAGCTTTCCCGCCGGTGCTCGTCACGTGTCTCCCATCGGGGCGCAGGAGGTGGAACGTCCCGCTCAAACCTCTCCCTATCAGACGGCAGGTTGTTCCTTTCCCACTGTGGCCGAGATTTCCAGTACTCTTCATCAGAGGCGCTCCATTCACGGCGCCTATCGTTGTATGGATATGGCCAGTCGCGTCCCCCCGGAGGCGGATACCGATCGTCATACGGTGGAGCGTCAACGGGAGCACGAGGCGGGGAAGGTGGGAATTGCATTCTCGCGCGATCGCGAGCCAAGTCGGCAGCAGAAGGAGGCGAGAATGGCCTAAATGGCCCCCGATTGTCAGCGTACCGAGGAGTTTCGACATCCATAGTATCGGGCCGTCTATCGTCAGGGTAGCTTCTGTCGTCGGGGCGATATGTACTGGGCCTAACGTCGACTCCCTCACGCGACAGAGGGCGGCGATAATCACGATGAGGTGGCGAAGGTGGAGCCTTTGAAGGAGCACGTGGATCATCACGCATCACGGAGGCTGAACGAGGCGGAGGATAAGTTGCCGTACGATGAGCAGCACTATCTGGTACAGGAGGCGAAAGTGGTCTGACATATCGCTCTGCAGGACGACCCGGACGGTCATCCAGACGAGGACGTTCATCTTGAGTAGCGGGAGGGGCAGGACGGGAAGTATTGCGCTCATCAGGAGGTCCGGGACGAGAAACAATACGATCACGGTCGAGAACACCGCTAGGTCGATTTGCACGGTCATCTGACTGCGGTGGAAGCCTACCGCCATGGTCTCCCGTACTGACAGAAGGATGGGAGAGGCGCTGTTCAAGACTAACTTGGCGGGTCAGGGGTCGGGCAACCGGGGGCTGGCTGAGGCGATCTTGAAGAGAAGGTCGGCTGATTCGCTCTTCAAGAGGTACCTGGGGTCGAGAGCTACGATCTTCCCCTGGAGAGGGACGGGCGCCGCCGCGATCGTCAGCAGCAGCAACTCTGCTGGCACTAGACTCTGGGGCTCGGGCAGGAGGAGCAGGAGGGCGTGCGCTTGAGCGGTCGTCAACAGCAGAAGTTTTTGGATGACGATCATCAAAAGAGGGCCCACGTGCAGGAGGTCGACTGTCAGTAGGTGAAGCTCGAAGTTCAGGAGGGGGAGCACGAGAATCAGGATGAGCAAACCGAGGGTCAGGAAGAACGTGGGTGTCACCAGGCAGCGCTCGAACAGAGGAAGAGAGGCGATCATCAGCAGGAGCTTGGTGGGCACCACGATCGTCAGCAGTCGTTGGGGCACGAACGTCCGCAGGACGACGATTTTCAACAGGAGGATCATCTTTTTGGTCACGACGGAGGGGAACTCGGTCATAATCCGGTTCATAGTGTCTTTGTTCGGGGGGAGGTCTTCGCATGTCGGTCATCCTATTATCTCGAAATCTTTCGTACGGTCGTCGTTCCCTTTCCCATTCTCTGCGGTCGCGGTCTCTGTCCCTATCACGATCTCGGTCGCGATCATAATATCTATCGTCTCTAGCAGGCGGGGGAGCGCCACGGTCTCCAGGCCCGCTTGGCCGGATATCATGGTTTCCGTTAATAGTAGAACGGGAATTCGGGGAGGAAAGCGGACGATCAGCGTCCCGGCGTCTATCCTCTGCAGGAGGCACACCATCTCTAGTAGACCAACTATCTTCCCGAGGAGTACGCAGAACATCATCCTTACCATCATAGAGAAGGCCCTTTCCAGGAGAAGAATCACCAGGTCCTCTTGGGCCACCGTACGCAGACTGACCGTGGCCCGTTCGATCGTTTGAAGAGCGAGTTTGATCGGGCACATTGCTGGCAGAGGGTGGTCCGCCAGTGGCTGAGTCGAATCTAGCCGAACGTTGAGTTGGCGATGTGGGATCCTGACCAGTTGCAGTAGAGACGGTGAGATTCGATGGTTTGGCATCCGACATGTGTACGTCGTTTGAAGCCTTAACACCAGCAGAAGGTGGTCCTGATTTTCCATTGCTGTTGAGTTGTGCTGTGTTGACAGCTGTGGACGACGCACTACTTGCGTTCTGACTGTATCGGCCACCAAGAGGCGCCTGGTTACTCTGCAAAAGTTTAGATGGATTAGCAGGGGGATAAACATCGGGACTTTGAGTGGATAGCACATTGTTAGTCGACTGAGCGCCGCCAGCTGTCGTTGCCCCGACAGCCTTCTTTGGACCTGAAGGTTCCCAGCCTTCTTTACTTTGAATACGTGGCGGTCGGCGGCCAAGATCTACTGGAGACGGAGGCCTCGGCCCTTGAACTGTGTTGGCCTGCAGTGGTGACCCAACGAGAGAATTACCAAGGTTAAAATCAGGAGCTTGCTCGGGGTGATGGGGGACTTGAGTTTGGGACGTGGCATTCAGGCCCAGATAGAGACTAGCCAGTGCCGCAGGCTGAGGTACAGCGCGATAGAACTCATGCTGACCATTTTTTATCAATTCCTTGAGTTTTTCCAACACTTCGAGATCATTTTGTCCTGGTGGCAGAATTGGCTGCTGTTGCTGTTGTTGGGCGGAGTAAAACGGGGGCTGATGTGGCTGATGTTGCGGCTGGTGGGCATTTCCATGGGTAGGTCCTTGAAAGTTGTTGTAGCCAAATGCATAGTTGCCAGGCATCTGATACGGGCCGTTGTTCGCATTGCCAGCAGATGACGAACCCACAGAGAACGGGGAAGACATCGGATTGTTACCTGCGGGTTCTTCGCTGGGTGTTGGAATGAGGAAAGGCGTGTTCGGGTCTTCAGTAAGGGTGGTGACTGTACGCTCTCGATTGTTGGCGTTATTTCGCCCTTTGCGTTGCTTTTTGTTTTGCCTTGCTGACATCGGTGGGTGAGCCGCACGAGACCGTGGGTTGCTATCCTACTTATCAGATCAGAGGCGATTTCCGGGGGAAAAGGTCGCCGTCGACGCACGATGGTATCCGATAACGCACGAAGCCTTTCTCCCCTAAAAAGGATTGCAATACGAGCTTGCACACTGAGAATGCCGGGGATGGTCGTGGTTAAGCTGGAAAGAGCGACGGAGGCAAAAAAAGCGCGAGAGATCAGTGTACGCTTGTTGATCCGAACCTTATATACGCCTCTTCTGATGAAATCTGATTCCCCTTACTATTAGAATGCAGGGAACCAGGGAATCTAACTGGAATCTAGGGCTTTCAAATATCTTGAGTCTCTGCTGTAATTTCAAAGAGCGACACCGTGCGCAGTATCAACATACGCGGCCCGCGACTGATAGGAGACGGTGGAAAACTCAACTACAATAGCCTGGAGCCAGCACGTTTCTGCTCTTTTGTCCACTTTATATCCACCCAGCTCCTTCCGGGTTCTCGAACCATTGCTCAAATGACCCCCCGACCCATCGCACACGGAGGATAGGTATCCCACCCCCTCGCTTCCAGGACATCGAGAAGAGCAACTGCATACAATCATTCTCACGAATGCCGAAAACTATTCCGTAACTTCAAGTTCTGGACATGAGATCCACTACATATAACGTTGACTCAGCCCATATTCCCCACACCAATTGCAAGATGTGTGCAAGGCGTACCATTTTTCGCTTACGCCCTATGCGGACATTCTCGTCTTCTGGTCATTCACATACCTAGGGTCAAAAAAGATGTCAGCGAACAAGAACGCTACGCCACACTCTTTATAGCCAGTGGCATTCTCGACTATGTTCTTCGATCTGTTCTGTTTTTGGCTCATTCTTTTTGCGTGTCACTAGATTCACCTCATGTTCGAGGTGCCACGATTGAGCGTTAACTAGTGTCTTGTGATCAGTCGAATGACATATTTATAATTTTCCAACATGTCCACACTCTATGTATAGGAAGGAGTGCGTCATACGTCCCAGATGCATCGCAGGGTGTCAAGCAAGGCGAGTGGTGTTGGTGCCCCATCGGTCATATTGAAATGCCGGAATGCACAAGCCCCCTTATTCACTGGCACGTTCCCATTTGTTCAATGCGTCAAGCCATACATGTACTTGGGTATGTATGGGTTGTATTATTATAAATATGTAGGCATGCAAAAATAATGGTTGCTAAAAAACAACTTGGATCCCTACTCCCCAATCATAGCAGCACGGTCAAGCAACTGGATTCCATCTGTTCCCTCCCCGATGACATCCTTCCACAAGGTAGGAATCTCCTCCTCCTTCTCAATGCATTCCAACACAGTCTGTGCACTCTCTCCCGACACAAAAGTGATATAACACGCCGCAGCAGACATAACATCTGCCGCCGCTCCATCACCAGCAGGAGCCGTCACCAGCACGCGCACTCGGTCGGCCGACCCAGCTGGCCCTTCAAGATCCTCATTCGGATGCGTCTCGGAGTAGTAAGGCAACGCAAGTGAGAGAAAGTCTCGAGCTGCGAGTAATTGATATTCTGTGAGGAGTGTCACGTTCCTCTCGCCAAAGTTCTGGACTCTGCGCCCTCTATGACGTCGAGGTGCGGCAGTGGGGACAACCAGGACGAGAGTGTATAGCCCGCGTTTAGTGTCCATCCCCACATCAACGGCCCCTGCTTTTC
>QFEU01002980.1:0-15421 GCA_003316345.1 Tricholoma terreum
GCGAGCGGCGAAGAGTGGACTACCTGTTGATTCACAGGACCAGGCAAATTCTCCATCCTTCAAGTCACCACAGGATTCCGGATATTTTGTGGATCACGAGTTGCGTAAGATGAAGAGTGCTGGTGATCTTCGACGGGGAAAGCCAGCCATTACATCCACTGAATCAGGGTCGTCATTCCCTTCCGCCCAACCTTTGGAAATCTACCCTACCTCGTTCTCAAGTTCGAATCTACTTAATATCAGTCCTCCGCCCGAACGTCCTAGCTTAAACAAACGTTTTGCAAGCGTGGGCCCAGCCTCTGGCAGTTCATCGCGCTCTGCGGCTAACGGACGGAGACCTCATGTCACTAGATCTCTTTGGGACAATATCTCAGAACATGGAGATGATCCATCCTCGTACAACTCAAATCGGGTATCAGTCACACGTACCGATTTACCCCCTCCCTCGCACTCTCCAGACGAGAAGAACAATCACGATGGGAAAAAATCAGGCCGAGCTCGGTCCACCAAGGAAGGAAAGGAAAAAGGCAATCGTTGGGGATTTCTAAAGAAGATGTCTATGGGGAGGATGCGAGTGGAACCGTCTTCTCCAGCCCCGTTGACACCAAGCCGAGTCGGGTCTGTGCACAGGCCCAACACATCTGTGGGCCTGCCGTCGTCATCAACATTATCAAAGGTGACAACAATACCTCCATCGTCATCAACGTTTGTTACTACATCAAAATCGGCATCCGACCGTCTTAGCAGAACGCCTCAGATTGATGTCCGGTTTTCAACATCAGGTATCATGGATAGTGTCATTCCGAATTTCACTGCACCCCTGTCGCCCCCTCAGATTGAACGGAAGAACTCTCCAGACAGGCTGAAATCCCCGGGGGTGACTTCCCCGGCCAATCTTCTGGCCCCTCCACCTCCTCTGGCCAGGACGGCGAAGCGCCGAAGCTTCCTTCCTGTGGACTTCCCTGGAAGTGTTCCATTAAATATCCCCATCCCGGACACATCAGCATTCGTACCTGGCTGGACTGCTTTAAACGACGGAGGGGATACCGATGGACGGGGAACAACCCCAAGTCCTATTGACGACGAGCAATTTCTGCGTCGCGAAGAAGAACGAGCTCGCGAAGCTTACATGAGAGCGCTTCGATCGGTTATGGCCTACCTCAAGGATATGAATGACCTGGGATTGTCTCACCAGCCCAATCCCATGAGCATGTATGGTACAGCGGATGACATTCTGGTCCCCCGTTCGAGGAGGCCCACTGTTGTGGATGGCCAGCGTGAGGTCTCGATGGCCTTCAGCGGTTCGACATCCTCGTCGCCGTTGGACTCAACTAGTCAATTGCGATCCCTGGAATCGATGGCGGGTCTACGTAGCGGAGGCTCTACTCAAACTCTGAGTGTTGCTACGACTGATAGCACTGGCTCGGAGGAACGCAAGTTCAAAGATGATAAGGGCAAGCGAGCAATGGTTGTTCGAGAAATCGTGGCGTATGTCATTTAACTTTTGATTCGTCGTAAAATGCTCACTAGGCTGGCATGAACAGTACCGAACGGACATACGTGAAAGGGCTTCAGGAACTTGTCGACATATATATAAAGCAGGCCTGCGTTCCAGTGAATATCCTCAGCGGAGTCGGATCCAGCAAGGAAACCGTCGTCCCTGCGTCGGAGCGGAAGGTAGTCTTTGGTGGCATCGAGGCGCTATTCTCCTTTCACAAAGACAGTTTCCTCCCTGCATTGGAGGTTGCTGCTGCTCCTTTGATGAAATCCTCTGCTGAGCTACAGACAGCCGATGCTGACGGTCAGTTGTCATTGAATGTGGTAAAGGCTGTAGGGAGTATGTTCCTTAAGCATACCGCTTTCATGAAAATGTACTCGAGCTATATCAAGTGAGTGTCACATATTTTAAACCTTCTGCTCTCATGTTCATCAATTTTCGTCTACAGCAACTTTGACAACTCGCTCCAGCGCGTGAAGTATTGGACACTCGACCGATCTTTACTGGGGACTGCAAGCCCAGGGACCATGACATCCCCATCCTCTAGTACTGCTCAGCTCGTGGGTCTGGGTTTGAGCATGTCTGCAATCACCAGTCCCGGGATAGCTTCAGAAGGATCACCATTGTCGACGGGAGTTCCTAGTCTCACCGTGAGCCAGCGCAAACGGATCAAACATTATCTCAAACGATGTCGCTTGAATCCACGACATTCCCAACTAAACTTGGAAGGTTATTTACTCCTTCCCGTCCAGCGGATACCCCGGTATCGATTACTGGTGTGTTTCATGCTTTTCATCTTGCTGTCCTGTGAATGATGTTTTTTGTAGTTGGAGGAACTGCTGAGAAGCACCCCGCCGACATACGAGTACGTAGACGATCCACTGGATCGAGCGTTGGCGGAGATATCCTCGTTGGCTAGCAGTATGAACGAGGGCAAGCGCGAGTCTGAGTCGCGCCGAAAGCTTGTGCAGTGGCAGTCCCGAATACGAGGGAAGTTTCCGAGCCCCCTGGTCCAACCACATCGGTATGATCAATCGTTGCAAGCATCATCAGCAACTGATCTATTTTGTAGGCGATTAATCATGGATGGCCCACTCCTCCTGACTCGGGTTGTCCGAAAGGCTATGGTCTCCTTCGAGGCAATCAATGCACAGGGTGATGCATCTACGGTTCAAGTGGACTGTCTCGCCCCTGAATTAACACCTCGACCACTCGTCGGAATTCTTTGCAACGATTTGTTGGTGCTGTGTCGCGATCCTTCTGAGGGTCAAGATCAAGCATCTTGCGTTGACCTCTGGGCTGTACTGAGAATGCAAACTCTGCCACAGCCAGCTAGTATTGTTCATGGAAACGGTATGTGTTTGAAATCTATTTATTATCTTTCTAACACTCCTCCTCAGCACTTCGTCTTGTTGACAACAAGGCTATATTATATTTCGACGCTCCTTCGCCATCCGACGCACTGAACTGGTATCGAGGTTAGTGAGGCGTTTATGCTTTCACCGGCGTTAACCGAGCTCGCTTTGTAGCAATCAATCTTCATATTCCGGCGTCCAAGACGTAGTAGATCGGGTTGCTTCGTGTTCATATGCTATCGTGTTATAGTTAGGACTGTTCTCGTTTTACACTCCTTCACGAGCAGGTTTTATCACGCTCTTTATGGCGGCTCTTGCTTTGAACTCCATATAATTTTCGCTCGTTGTAGACACTGATATCACATAAATAAATTATACAATGATGGCCCTCTGCAGACTTATAGTATATATATATGAGCTACCTAATTACATCTAGAATTGTGATGTGAGCAAGCTTCATTACCATCCCTGTGGTCAAATGACTTACCAGCCACTGCCAGAAAGCTTCAAGTTTATTTTTTGGGGGAGGCTCGTCATATCTGTTGCAATCATTAACTATTGGTATCTGTATCAATAATAACACTCACGAGTCTGCCTCGATCTCTGCTATGTCAGTGACGAAATCCATCTCCTCGGCTTTAACGATTGGTCGTCGTGTCCATAGCTTGGCACTAATATAGAGGACGGGGAACAATGCAAATGGGAGGTAGTTTGTCACAAATGTTGCGGTGACCCATTGTCCTTTGAGGAAGACCTTCCAGCCGCTGAACTATATTTGCAAGACAAGGTCAGACAAGATATCGTATGTGAATGGTGAGTGATACTGACGAGACAGACCAAGAAGCACATAACCATGGCATACCAGGCAGCGTAAGGTTGCAACCCGGACGCATATGGCAGCTTACTTCTGTCATAACCCTGGGCCTTCATCCCTTTGTAGAACCGGACATACGTGATAGTGATTCCGAACCAAGTCATTAGGCCTGCAACAGAAGTCATGTTGGCAAACCAACCAAAGACCTTGCCGGATCCAGTTTGGACACCCATGTACGAGAGCAAGGTGAACGTGGCACAAAACATGAGGCATACGTAGGGTAGCCCGTTTTTAGACGTTCTCCTGAATATCTTGGGAGCATTGCCAGCAACAGCAAGGCCATCTTGTGGAATAACTGTGAGTATAAAGTATACCAACATCACCCAACACATACAGAGAGCACGCGAACTCGTATAGAGATCACTGGATGCGGCAGACCACGCGGATGTTAATAAACAGGCATTGATGACCTGCATAAAATATCAGCCACGCGGTGTGGAGAAATGGCAGGCAGCGACGAAGTTGATATGTAAATCCACGTACTGATGGAAGCGCCTTGATCCCTGCGTTTTGGATGGCAATGACAAAAGGAGAGGCTGCTGCGGTTCCATTGGCAATGTTAAGTCCTGGGGAGTTGGAAGGCACCAAGAGGCCAATGACGGTTACGCCTCCAACATAAAATAGAAGAATCCCTATTGGCAACGCTTCCAATCAAAACCACATAAAATATGACCGAGGGTAACTGACGGATATACACTCTTTTGATGGCTTTCGGTATGTTGCGTCTCGGATTCTTAGCCTCTCCTGCGGCAATCTTGATATCCAGATAGGGTTAACGGGACCGATGTAAACAAGGGCAACTTACTGCCACAATTTCTGTGCCAATGAAAGAGAATCCTGCCTGTGTCATGACAGCCCACCATCCCAGGAAACGTCCTGTAGCGCCCTCAATATCATTGAACTGAACGAACGGCCCGGGATTTTTCCAATATCGGAATCCAAGTCGGTCATGATTAGGGCCACCTGCAGTCGCTGAATGGTACATTCATAGAATCCGAGGGGGTCACTCACCTCCGAGGTCGATTATGATGCCAAGTATAATGAGCCCAACAATTGTTACGACCTTGACTGAACTGTCGAAAATTGAGAAAACATTCAACGCCGGAAGCACGAAACTCACGCGAAAATGAATTCCGCTTCTCCATACACGCCTGCACCAAACATGTTGATGGCAATAGTAACAACCAATGTAACGGTTATCCAAGCAGCAGGGCTGATCGTATCATTCCAGAAACCAATAAGGACTGCTGCAGCACTGAGTTCTGCGGGTAGAACGACCGTCCAGTTGTACCTGACAAGCACGTTAGCCCGGTACGCACATGTTTTGCAGAATATGTGTACCAGTAATTCCAGCCCATAGTGAAAGAGAGTGCGGGGTCGACGAAACGTTCAGCTAGCGTGATGTGCCCTCCAGGAATTGGCAGATACGCAACCATTTCGCCAAGTGAAACCTATGTTGACACGATATAGCACCATTCTTGCAACAGAAAGGAGGCGAATACCATAACGCTGTAACAGATTGTACCCATTATGGTATAGCCCAGTAGAATCCCTTTGTAATCGCAGTTGATGAAAAGCAAACAAACTAGCAATGACCATACGTACCGATTGGGCCACCATTCTGAAGCGAACCTGCCGTTCCCAAGAACAAGCCTAGAGTGACGGCTATGTTAGCCTTACAAAGGGGTATCAGATGCAAAATACATGCCTGTGCCGATAACACCACCGATACTGCGCGCATAGTAAGAATAGATTGGAGACGTTTCACAGATGCACTTACCTGATCATAGCAATGTGCCGGTTTTTCAGCTGCCGGACAAGTTTGCCTGGCGGAGGACCGCCATTGCTGATGACGGACTCTGCATCTACAACATTTTGTGCATCAACGATTTTCTCGCTGTGGAACTCCTTGCTGGACATTGTTTGCTCCATGGGTGCTCAGCCGGAGAGGAAAGAGAATAATTAAGGAAAGATCGACTCGGGAGATAACCTTTATACCTGCTTGCGCACAGGCTCAGCTGATATCACGGTTGGTTGCGTAGGTGCGATTCGCTTACTCCACAAGTTGAGGTAGGATCCTCATTCAACCGGTCCGATTAAAGGCACCGTTCTAGAAATACGAGAACCTCGGCGAAGTTGCCTATCCAACATTTAACATTAAGCGCTTTGTTCCGGCAGCACAGCAAATTCACTAACAGGAAATCACTACACCCTGTGGCGTTGATAGTAATGTGAGTAAGAGAAAATTTACATTGGTTGTTGGTCTGGACTCTGTTCGAAATGAGCACTATGAATAGCCTCGAAGTATGATGGCGTAGTACTCACATGGTCCTCGCTATCGCCGAGTTGACAACGCGTATGAGTTAGATAGTACATGAGGAAATTCATCAAACGGCCGATCCCAGGCAACGTGCTATTAGTGTTACGATAGCAGCATGGCGCAGCCTCGGGCACATTGAGCCCTTTGGTGTTCATGTGCATGGAAATCTCAGCCATCACTATGGAATTCGGGTGAGTCTCAGTACATGTACAACCTGATCTGCATAACGATTAGCTCGACGTCGACATCAAGTGACTATACTTCGAGCTGCAGACCTGAGCCGCCTAACTCGAATGTATATGTGCCGTTCGAGGAATCCAGGACCATTCCGTGAGAGTTCAAACTGCTAGGTCATATAAGTATTAGTCGTTTTGCGACACCTCCTGATAGCTCCTGATGCGACTGCTTGGGATGAGCATCAGGCAATCCAGGCACCTCAGCTAATATTATCACGCTTGCGGCTAAAAATATACTCATACACAAGTTACTTATTATAATTGATTTATGTAACTATATACCCTCAAAGCTTATCAGGTTACTTGCAGGTCATCTCACATCGTGCCTTTCGGATGCGGGTCTATTGCTTAACTACCGATATCAGCTCCAAGTACTAGCAGTAACTTACCATGTGGACACAGCAACTTTCCTTTACTTGCAAGGCATGCAACAAGCCGTACCCTTTCGCATATTGTCCAGCAACTGGACAGATGCTCTTTATACAATGGATGGGGTTCCGATCGAAATTCGAGGACAATGTACATTTACATCAAGGATCGAAGAACCAGCCACCAGGCATAGTCCCCTCGCCCCCTTCATTCGCATCGACACAAACAAAGCCTCGACCTAAAGTGAAGATACGCACAGAGGGAGAGCCGCAGGCATCCGGGGCCAGTGATTCCAGGAAACCAGAACAATTGCAATCCTGAGATTCGGACCGCGACTGGAGTAGCAAGGATAATCGACCAGGGGGTGCCCCGCGCTCCTCCGAACGTGTGTAAACGCTGCCCGAGCGCGTTGTGACAGATGTTTCCGCTTTCTCGGAAGAGTCCCTGACCTCGTTCAACTGAGTGACAGCAGCGGTACCGAGATTGGCATTTGACAGGTCGATCCAGCTATCAAGGTCTTCATAATCCTTAGGCTCGGCAGCAAACGTCATGGTACCCAATGAATCGGATAAAGCAGTCGACGGGGTATCAGTGGAACGCGAGCGCCAGGGTTCGGACGATTTTACTCGTGAGGTGGAATAGCGACATTTTTTCAGCAACGTCATAGGGTTCGCGGTGGCCTTCACAGATGGCTTGAGGTTCTTGAAGCCCACTGAGAACTTCCAAAATTTGACGCTAGCTTGCCGCTCAATAGGACATCTTGGCTTCGGTGCTCGGGAGCTAGTGGGATTTACAGAGGGAAACGATCGAAAAACTTCTTGTCTAGTCCAGTGTGCATAGGAACTGTTGGACGATGAACCCTCAAACGGTAACCTAGAAGTTGTGGTGTAATTCGTTGGTTGGGCCACAGTATCCGCAGTAGTGGTTTGAACAGGGACCGAAACATAGAAGGGCAAGGGTATCTGGGATGCTGCATCGAGGAACTGATAGAGTGGGGCAAAGATGAGAAAGAAGGTAGGTACAACGATGACATGTATGGGAGGGGCGGGAGTTGGAATGAGGCTGACACCGCACATCGTTCGGAATTGGGTAGAGTGGCGATAGTCTTGCTGCCTGTGTTTTCGGGAGTATTTCTGTCGATTTCAACCCGTGAGGGGTTCCGCGTCTACAATGGACACCTGTTTAAGTAATATCAGTGAACACGTAGAGCCACGACGTACGGTAGTAGAAATTTTGAGACCTTGGAACCTCCCAAAACACCGCTCACACCCATCTCCCGACAGGCCAGAGGGGAGACCGCCGAGAACTTTGCTGGACAGCACGGGCGATGCTGATGCTGACAGCGCTAGAACATCTTCACGCACATCATACAGAAACATGACAGAGGTTGGCAAAGGGTACTTAGAAGTTAGATTGCACGTGCTGATCAACAACATATAAATAGCTATGATATTATTAGCCAGACTCCGAGTTCGATGGTGCAGGTCAGAACGCGGAGGATTCAACTATCCATGTTTGCACCATACAAGCTGGACTGGATCCAGGGCTCGTAGTCGTAAGTATTCCCATAATAAATCATTTGCTTTCCCCGAATTCCGTTATGACCTTTCTCGATACTCGATCGCATATCAAGATTTGTTGGAATCGGGGACGCAGGCACTCCCCTTCTTTACAATATCTAAATCCTTTGTTCCGACTCGGACAGGGCGTTGATCCGACTATCTCTTGGCATTCTCCCAAACCTGCGATTGAGTGAGTCGCATACAGGCCTCGGAGTAACAAGCGAAACAGACCTCAAAGAACCGACGCCGGTCGACAACACTGACGCCTCGGCAGCTTGTGAGATCCAAGTTCTGTAATCTGGGGCATGAATCAATTATGGAAAATAGCGCCTCGCCTACTAGATAGTTAGGTGTAACGATTGACGTAAAAAGGCCATTCGTCACGTACTCGCCATTCGCGTACCCGCCACGGCCAGGGTTTCAAGAGATAAACAAGTGCCAATGAAGAGGGTAGCATCATCATCAATCCCGGTGTTGTTTAGGATCAGAGTCTCTAGAAGAGGCGGTACATCGCCAGCTTCTAGAGACATCAATCCACCAAGATCGGAAGAACGGAGAGAAGAGATCCCCGCCAGATTTAGCTTCTAATCAAACGTCTGTTAAGCTCGATGTGTGTCGTAGGATATGTACGATAGACCTTGCACTTCTTCCCAACACGGCCAACGAAACTCCAAAGTGCGCTATTGATCTTCGAAGATGATCCAAGTTTGACATTACCCACTAGACTTATATCTTCCAGGTGAGTGAAGGTATGCAGGACGTCGGTCAGCACACGAAGAGTGTCATCATTCATTGTCATGGCCGAGGAGTTGCTGATGGATGCCTGTGATCCACGACTGGCACCCATAGCCCCAAGGGACAGCGTCCGCAATCCAGGTAACAATTGAATGATGTTGATAAGATCCGTGGTGTTCACGGCGGTCGATGTTAGGGAAAGCTTTTGCAGAGGAATAGTTTGCATGTCCGAGAGCAGCGGCGGCGCGTGTTGAATTAGAGTGAAAGACAGGTCTAACCGGTGAAGGTTCGGACAGCGTGTCAAGAAAAAGCTCACGGAAATATCTGATAATGACGTCTGGCGGAGTTTCAGAGTGCGAAGGTTTGGAAACTTCAAGTCTTCTCCGACGCCTGCAACAAGATTGGCAAATTTTGCATCTGTCTAAGAGACACTGTTTCAACCAAACGAAGGGCAAAGTGACCGGGAAGTAGACATGGAAAGCTACCCAGTTTTGTATGCCCGCCAGCTTGAGAACTACTAACCCCGGGCAACCAGTGAGTAGTGGGACCAGGGAAACGGGAGTGACAGCCGTGTAATTGAAATTGACAACTGAGAGCTTGGGGCACGATGTACCGGCTGCTGTGGCAGTCTCGGCACCGACTTTGCTGCACCCACTAGTACAGAACACGGTGAATGACTCCCGATGATAAGGATGTCGAAAACTGGTCACCGTAATACCAGAACGCGTAAATCTGACAGACGCCGTAGCAGCGAAGCAAAGGCGTTGTCATTTATTTTGTCAAATCCGGACAGCTCGAGTTCATGGATGCCAGGATTGATCCTTGAGATACTCATGATAGTCCTCTTGTCAACCCCCGGCATATCATCCAGTAGCGTGACCGAAGGACCACGTAGTAGATACTGTCATAATGAGATCGTCATGTCATTCACAGAGGGTATGCTTCATACAGTCGTGATAAATTCGTGTGTTAGATATGTTGGACAGACCCTCCGGAGCATAGCAAATACTTTCGGAACGAGGACATCTGGAAGTTCTTTGAGGTGCAGAGATACATGTTCCCAACGGTCTTCGCGGTTCCTGAGCCTGACAAAGTTGGCAACAAATACGCGCGCGCAAAGGGTTGACAATGCAGGAACGGTGGAAAGCGGTAAAGTGCGGGTGGATGAGGCAAAGGAGGATGGGGTTTCTGTAGGCACCGGAGTCGACGCAAAATCACCAGTGCGCTGCTTCTTTATTCTCGACATCAAGCTTTGAACAGAGTGAGCAAGTCTATGAGAATGGCTTGTCAATATGAATATCACGGTGACTCAGTGACTCGTGAAATCTTGTTGTTGTGACTTGTTGTATCGTGGTTACACCAGTAATCAAAAGTTCAATATCATGTCTACGCGATCCATTGCAGCGATAAAACAGTAAATATAATCACGAGTGGACCAACAATCACTCTCCACAAAGCTTGCTCAACCACCGCACCCCACGCCACCTCAATACCAAGTAAATGGGCTCCAAAATGAGGGATCCTGATGAGAAGGTACATAACGTTAAAAGGAGGGGGAAACCTGTAAGGTCCTGCATAGAGTGCAATGGCATCAACAAAAGCCATCCGCGCCATGTGACCGACTTCCCGGGAGTAACGATCCCAGCTATCCATATTTTCTTGGGATACCGAAACGAGTGTTGCAGCCAGCAGAAAAATGGAGGAAAGCAGAAGGACAAGGGTCACTGCAAAGAGATATAGAAAGGCTATGCGTGTTTCCATGGGAGAAGGAAGGGATATGTCAACAAGAAGAGCAAATGTTTTCAAAAGGATATCGGCCATGGAAAAGGATATAAGGAATGAAGCGACTAGGAGGAGTGGAAAAAAGAAAAGCACCGAAGTGGTTATCGTCCGCGAAAGACCGTGGCTTAGGAAGCTGCCTAGTGGCAAAGTGTGCTGGTGTGAGAGAAGGAACAACGGGCTTGGAGGATACGGGAGGAGAAGTCGTAAGGTATGGAGAACAAAGGCCCATAGAATGATGGTAAAGGCCCCGCTACCAGGCGAAGGTGCTGAGGGGAAGCTTATTAGGAAAGCAAACGGCACAAGCAAAGGGATCGCGTTCGATAATGGGTAAAGTCCGTGAACAAATGATAACGGAATGAATATGAGCAACAGTTCGCGCCATCCGAGAGACTTGTAATGATCATTCCAGGACCATGTATGAGGTCGATTCGAGGGCTTAAAAAGGAAGTAAACGAGTAGAACAAGATATGCGATGTGGCAAACCAGTTCGATGGAATGGCAAACCCTGAGTAGAATAATTGAAGGAAATGCGGCAACCAATAATCATTGCAACTTACCGAGGTGTGCAAAGTGCATCATAGCGTCTGGTCCAGGTGACTACTGAGCTATTTGCAGCCGAGGGCAACGCGGATGAAAAGCGAGTGGGAATGCCATGGTTCCATGTATGGGAAAGGCTCAACGCAACGATAGGATGAGAAGTCAGCGCCGGGAAACTCCCCAAGAAATCAGCAACTGCGATATGATGAGAGTACATATCGGAGAACAGACGAAGTAATTGACAAACCTCGGACAGTTTTTAATTCCTCGAGTTCTAAGGGAAACCGGGTCCACAATACAGTCTCAACCTCACGAACATCACGGTATTGATCGAGGTACTGCGTCCAGACACGTATGATCTGGCTCTCGAGCGTCTCCACGCCATCGATATTTTTCCGAAACCAGCGTTCATATGCGCCAACGGAATTGAGTGACTGGATTCTCACATGACGAAGCTGGAGGAGAACAGCCAACGTAAAGGCCACCGCAATCGACTGGTCGGACAACGGATAAGGTAGAATATCATCGGTGGGTATCTCGTGTTCCGTGGAGACTGAAACGCGTGCGAGAGCGGGAGATATTGCAGGAAGCACCTGGTCGTTACTCTCTCTATTAGTATTCAGCAGGGGGGTATGTTCATCGAGGTGAGGAGCTGAATGGCAGGTCGTTGGAAGATTCATCTCCAGGTTTGGTTGTATTTTGTAACGCCTCGATCAGCTTCTGCCAGCAAGGCATCTCCCTCACGGCAAATACACGCTATTCACAATGAGCGCGTCGGAACCGCTGCTCGACACCATTGAGCCAGATGAACCTACCGAGGCACCGTCTGGAAAGATATCCAGTTCTAACAGAAGCACCAATGCTCGTGCCTCGGTAGTCCTCACCCCAACCACGCGCAATGAACTAATGGCTTCTACAGATAGTGACGCCGAAGCAGGTACGTTCCCTTCAACTTTGTTTTCATACTGCGATGTTGATGCTCTCGTATAACAGGAATTGCAGGCATCTTCCGCCAAGTACGATGTGTCGTTTCCGCGTGTACAATCTTGTCCACTGACGTCTGCTGCAGTCTGCTCATCCTTTGGCCCTCTTCTTCCTCTTCTTCTTCCGCATAGCTGCCATCTCGGTATACATATTGTGTGGATTCTTCACCAACAACTACGTCCTTTCCGTAAGACCAACTTCATGCAACCTACGCGACTTGATTTCATCCAAAATATTTTTTAGACAGTCACTGTTGTAGTACTCCTTGCCATGGACTTTTGGAATTGCCGAGTCAGCTCTCTGCGCAGGATATACATCATCGCTTCTGACTTTATACTTTTAGAATGTTGCAGGCAGAACTCTGGTAGGCTTACGGTTTTGGAACCAAGTAAGTACGCCATTACGTTGCCCAAATTATCAATCTGACGGATCTTCTTCCTCACCAGGTGGACGACGACGGGGAGAGTTACTGGGTATTCGAAAGTCGAGATGTGAGTTCTGCCTTTCTAACAAACGCTACTATATCCGACAAGAAAACCCAGCCTTCCCGACCTCCAAACCCTGTCGACTCAAAGTAAGTCTGGGCCCCTCACTATCTTATACCCATTAATTTGTTTTTCTGCAGAATGTTTTGGGTAAGCTTCCTTCGTCATACAGTGGAGACTAGTCAAATCGTCGGACACAGATCGCCCTATATGTATTCCCTCTTCTCTGGACAGCGCTCTTTATCGTCTCCCTCCTAAAACTAGGATTCGCGTGCGTTGACTCTCAAATTAACCTCCCATATACAAACCCTCAACTCCCCATCCTAGCTTCATCCCCATCGTGATTCTAGCACTCATATTCAACGTCACCAACGTCATTGGCTTCACATATGCGTAAGACTCTTCCTTCATTGCTTTCCTAAATCCAACACTTTCTATCATCTCCAGGGACCGAGACGCCAAACAACGTTGGGCGAACAGCGTCAGTTCTGGTTGGGGTCTAGGTCTAGGCGGTATCGGAGGCCAGATTATTACTGGCGCGGTGAAGAACAGCGTTGGCAGGGTATTCCGGTAGGCCTAGGTCGTAGATCACTTTGTATACTAATCACGGAGCATGGAGCTGTGGCGGACCGAGGCCAAAAATCATATTTAATGCATCGAGGTGCCATGAGAGCGAGATGATAATCTGACTACGACAAGTGGTACGAAAAGAGGTGGTATGAATTCCAGAAAGAAGATACAACAATGCAACCAAGAGAGCATCATCAAGAAAAAATAATGACTGGTGGTACAAATGCATTGGAGGAAATACGAACGCTCCAAAGCGATAAACAACAGGCCGAAAAGAAACAATAAAAGGTCGAATGTCCAATCAGTCATTGCATGGAAGTGAAAAAACCTACTCTATCCCGACATACCCCCTCGCATCCACCTTGGAGAATGCAGTCGTGGGTGCAGGGCACGCCCCAAGTCCAATAAATGACCTCGTGCGTCCATGAGAGCGGAACGTCGACACCCTCGGAGTCGACAGACTAGGAAACGGGACGGGAACTCTAGGATTCGAAGTAAGCGTCATCGTAGACGGCGTGCGTGTCTTCAGAGTCGGAGAGGGAGGGAACACAAACAGAGTCTGAGAAGGCGTAGCAAGTGAGGATGAATCTTGCGAGGTGGCATTGAAGCCTGAACTGAACAGGAGGGTGCTGTTCCGGATGTGGATAGGTGGAGGAGTGGGCTTTCTTGATTCGGTGCGTGCGCGAGTGGGGTGTATCGGGGGTTTGGTAGGCTGCATTGAGGTCCCAGGGGTGACAGGGGAGGATGGGACGGGGGGAAGGACGGCGATGGGTGGTGGGCGGCGTTTTGCTTTTAGTGGTATAGGTAGAGGGACGTTGAACGTTGAGCGGATGGCGGTCGCGGGTGGAAGTGGGACGGTGAATGAGCTTCTCCATACTGGAGCTGAAGGCGGGGGTTGGATAAATAACGGACGATTTGCAATTGGAGTGAGATGTTGGGTCGTAGGATCAGGTTCGTCGTCCGGCGAGTTGGAAGCAGAGGACGAGTCTTCAGTCTCTGTGCTTATACTCCGTCGTCTTTCCTCGTCAAATCCACCGCCAATGTCTAGTAGTTCTTCCTCTTCATCCCCTTCCACCAGATCCTCGCTAATAACACTGTTGATGGTCATATTACTTCCAACGGATTCGGCACGCTTTCGGGTGGAACCATACTTGCTCCTCCAAGCAGCTCCCATGCCAACACCCGAACCAATGGACGTTATGGACGAAGCGGAGGACTTGCGAGCGACGATGCGCTCCTCCATGGCCTTGTCGAGTGCTTCGGCTTCGCGCATAACGAAAGTGCTTTCCCGCTCAACGTCTGAAGGCGCATCGTCCAACATGCGCCTCCGTCTACCCCATTCTTCTTCGTCGTCGGTCGAGGCGGAATCTTCAAAAGTAGCACCTTTAAGTTTTTTCTCATATTCCAATAATTGATAGATAAGGCTGGGAAATGTCAGACGGACAACATGATATTGGTATTGCAACTTACGACATATTGGGACCGACCCATTTACTTTTATCCTTGACATATTTATATGCATCTTGGTAACCCTTGAGGGCCCACACCTCTGGTGGGACAGATGATAAATGTTCAGCAGAAGCCCTCATGACGAGGGCAATAACCATGGTTGCAGAACGAGAAATGCCACATTGGCAGCTGATGGGGAATGAAAACCGGATAAGGTGTGGCAAAAGGCAACATACTGGATGAGTACACCTTCGCTACGTTGCAAGGCAGCGTCGGTGAAAGCCATGGCATTATGGAAACCGATATCGACGAGATCTTGTTGACCGTGTGACCATTGTAGTTTGAGATAGTGCATGGGGGGTCTACCGGTAGAGAGGTTCGCGGGGTGATAAGTATCATTAGAGTCGGAGGATTTCTGAAAGTTGGGGGCCGATGCGACGGCGCGGAGTGGTTGGGAGACGATGAGGGGATCGAGGGGACATGCGACTTCCTTTGCAACGTTGAGGACGGACTTGATACCCCGTTTAACGAGGCCCTGCCAGTCGCGGGCGTTGTCCTCTGAACCGAGCCAGATGCCGGGGATGATTTGGATGGGACCATCTGGGTATGGAGCTGAGGAAGAGCCTTCTTCTTCTTTCCTGTATAGAAGAGAAGCTGCAGTGGGA
>QFEU01002981.1:0-11699 GCA_003316345.1 Tricholoma terreum
GAATCCACCCGGAATTTCCGGAATCCACCCGGACTTTCCGGAATCCACCCGGACTTTCCGGACTCCGGGGAGTCCGACCGGAATATGTGGGGGACTGTAAAACACTGTCATTTACAGTAAAATATCATTTTGGCAATTCTATCGCTCGGGATTAAAGTGTCGGCCTCGGGATCACTTCCCCGGTTCGGCTACGGCCTCAGGGTCTCATTCGGCCTCGGCCTCGATGTGTCATGGCCTCGGAGACCAAGTGTCAGCCCATGCCGTATGATACAGGGGCAGGTTTACAGTCCGGCGGAACCGTGTTGTACGGGTATAGTTACGAGTCAGCCGACCCGTATCCAATGGGTCCTGTTTTCCCTTCGGCTCAGTCCGCTGGCCCGTGTGGTACGGGGGCTTTTGTCATCCATGTGCCCGTGTCATACAGGTTTCAATCGCTAACCTACCTGTTTTTAGGATGAGTTTGAAAATGTTGTTTGCTTAGTCATCTGATCTATTATTGTAATAGAGGTCATCCCATGTCTTAACATAATTACAACTACAGTATTACTTGGTATTATTTTTTGGAAATGGCACTTATCTCTGTACTTTGCACTTTTCCACATTGTTTGTATTCAAGTAAAATCCTATGACTGTTCAGACAATACTCCAACTAGCCTTATAGTAAGTATTTATTCTCAAAAATTGTCTCAGCACAGTCAAAGTTCAAAGCTAGCTTGACTTGGTAACATTTTCACCAAGTCCTACAAAATTTTAATATGCACAGAGCAAGAAAAACATACAAATGACTCTCCACAAATGCAGGGGGTAGTGCTTTAAAGTCCAGTCTAGTCCAGTTTTTTTTACCTTTCATGGATTGGAATGCAGATCAGACCAGTCTACCATACAAGAAAATGGCCAAAAGACTAGACTAAGACCACACAAAACCACAGAAAGCTGATTATAACTAGTTGTAACTGGTTTATATAAAGACTGCAGTCCACCATGGTCATGATCAGTAATGACCACCTTTTCACCATCTTTCTCTACCAATTGCCATCAAACTGCCCCCAAAATGGAACAAATTGGCCAAGAATTAAGTGAGATATCATCAAAACCAAACTTGATCTCTTCGACTTTAGATCCAACTTGTTTTGATGATAAATTACACTCCCCCACCTATTTTCATTGGATCTGTTTGATCTCTGATCAGAGTTCTATCTGATGATGGAAAGTACTAGGGCTCTGATCAGGCTCTAATTCAACAATAAATTCTTATCCAAGTTGAATTGTTGTCCAAGCAAAGTCTGAGCACTGCTGGACTTAATGAAAGTTTCACCAAGTGCCCACAAAATAAAATTTTACAGAGCAAGTCACTGTAAGGAGAATACTCAAGGAAGGTCTATGAACACTTATGAACACCCACAATCCCATCTGGTCAATGATACAAAACATTTTTGTCCCATCCAAATTGATCCTTGAGCTTAACCACTTTGATAAACTTTGAGACATTCCATCTAACCCACTGTCACATTTCCAGAATAATAGTAGCAAGGACAGGTTGGATGAGTCAGTCAGACTGAACAACACTGATTAGGATGTTATGCAATAGTTGCTTGATCATTCTGAATGAGAAAGTTGTCCAAATCTGTACAATAAGAACATGTAAAAATTACAGATCTTGTCTTTTGGCTTATATGTATCTTTATATGTACTCTAGAATTTTGAACCAGAGGTCTTGTGAATAAAGGCATGGAAGAAGATTATTCTTATATCATTGACTAGTTTTACATTGTAGTCAACTATTAATTTAGTATTTGATTCCCATTGTAACACAATGAATATACTAAATTAATCCCATTGCAATCACACAAGGGGGGAAGGACCTAACTAAAACAAAAATTGACCTAAGAAAAAAAACCCCATGCAAACGCGAGAGGTCATATTAGTGTTCCCCCACCCCCCGTCATCATGTCCCTTCATCGGATCAATCCTGTGGGTGGTGACACAGTTACTAGCACCCGCTCAACCCTGCAAGTGAATGCTCACAGTGGTGGGGGGCGGGTGCTGGGCTGTCATCACTCACCATCTGTCCACCGTGTGAGCAGGGGCTCGCAGCGGTGTCAATGGTGTCATCCCTGTCTCTTGCGGTCATCGTATTGTCCCCTTCCGTTGTCCCTAGACAGGTTGCACCTGCGGTCCACCCTACGAGCAGTTGCTCATAGGCATCAGGTGCTGGTATGTCCATCGCCGTCGTGGGGGTGCTGAGCCGTTCCTCTTCGTGGGGCCGTGGTCTGCGTGTTTGATGGGGGCTGGGGATCAGGGTGCCGTCGTCGCTTGGGTGTTTGGCTCTGGTGCACCCGCTGATAGGGTCACCTGCTAGCCTAAGCTCCGAATTGGTACACATCGGACACTCGACAGCACCTCTCCCGACCATTACGCGTCACCCGAACAACGTCCGATCACGCTTTCGCGTCCCCGATCATGCCCCGACCAACTTCGGACGACCTCGACCTACATTGCAACTTATCGTACGACTTTGAGTGCATTCGCGTATGTTCCTAGCCCTTCGGACCGTCCTTCCGACGGTTATCCTTTCCTCTCGTGATACGCTATCACGCTCGCGGCCGCCGTTTTGGACGCATTCGCGCAGGGACGACGGCGTCTTCAGAGGTCACGATGCGCTCTGTTTGACGCTCCGAAATTATGACAATAAGACCTTTCCGTTTCGTCTTAGTTCATTTTTCCTTATGTTTTATCCTTGGTTGCAGTTCTTTATTGTTTTGATCCATTTTGATACACATCTATGGTCTCATGACTTTATTCCCTTTTGGTATCCTTCGTTCTAAAACATATAAAAATCCTGTAGTATTCACCTAGTAGGAACAAGAAACTCGTCTCGACTCCTATCGTCTCTAGATCTAAGAGACCAACTCGAAGATCATCTCTCGACTAGCCCGAAGTTCTGCGAAACGATCGCGAACTTCGTCGTGCCAATTCGTAACTCGTTATCGTATAGCATATCGTCGCATTCATCCCTTTAACACCGTCGTCGTCTTCGACATCTATCATCGAGTCAATCATATCATTTCCGACCCCCGTTATATTGCGCGTTCGATGTTCGATCATCGCGCGCGCATATCGGGTGTCCGCGACCATCGTCGGACTATCGTAACCTCCATTGCACTCTCCACGCGGCCATCGCGTACCAGTATTGGCGTCCGTGATAGACATTCAAACACCTTGCACCCTTCCTCCAGCTTGTGTAGTACTGAACGACCACATTTAGGTGTTTTGTTTTGTTTTCCTGGCCGAGTATTATCACCGCCATCCACCCGACGAGCAGTTGCTTGTCGGCATGGGGTGGGTGCTGCTGGTGGCGCTGGGTCCCTTTGTCCCCATCGTCCCTCTCATCGTCGTACGGCCTTGGTGCACCCGCCATCCACCCGACGAGCAGTTGCTCGTCAGCATGGGGGTGGATGCTCCGTCGATCATTGTTGTCATTGGCGTTGTCCACGTTCACCCAATCCACCCCACGAGCAGTTGCTTGTGAGGCTGGGGGCAATTGGTTCTGTTCATGTGTCATTGTTGTTGTTCCCCCTCCCTGCCGTCTTCCCTTGTCCCCCCTCCCTGCCGTGTTCCTTCGTCCCTCCTCCCTGCCGTCTTCTCGCATGGTCGTTATTTCGTCATTTCACCTGTGTCCCACCCCACAAGCAGTGGCTTGTGGGACTGGGGGCAGACGGTGCATCGTTCGAGGTGATTGGGCCCTGCACAGGCATCGGGGCGTCGTCCTGCGTTCGTCCGTTGTCCATTGTCCCTCCCTCGTTCATGTGTCAGTGACGTGGCACCGTTGGTAGGCCTGCTGGTTGCTTACCTGATAGGTGGCCTGTTGCCCACGTCTCCTGGCACCCCTGCCCTGTCTCCTAGCCATAAATGAGGCCCTCACATCCCATTTTGACGGGGAGGAGGGGTCGGCATGGTCGTGGTTGGGCGTATGTTGTTGTATTTCAAAATCTAGAAATTGCATGTGTTAGTTAATAAAACAAGGAACAAAAAAAACAAAAAAACTTATCCTGGGGCCCAAACAACACAGACGTTGATTGGGCCCACGTTGCGTCTGAATTAGCCCATTTGCAGGTGCTTGCCGGCTGCGTGCACGTGAAGGTGGTGGTGCGTGAAGGTGGTGCATGTTGATGGAGTGGGGGTAGTGGCAGAGGTGTGGGGGAGGGGAGGTGGCAGTGGCAGGGTCAACAGTGGTGGAGGTTGGTGGTGGGATGGTGATGAGCTGGCAGCTGTGGTGACGCGGCTGCCTGCTTTGTCATCACACATGTGCCACCAGTGTAGAGTGGTAGGTGTACACCTAGTCACCACTTGGATACAACGGCTGGTTGGCCTAGCAGTTATATTCTTGTGTTTCTGTGGCTGATTAATCAATGCCTCGCCCTTGGGTTCGATTCTCGGTTGTGCCACACATATATTTTTGATAGATTGCAAATTATGTTATATAATCATTGAGCAGACCGGAATGGAATGGGACATTCCTGCTGCATTCCTGAGCATTCCTGGTGGGACTAGGAATGGAACAGGAATGGACTGGGAATGGACCAGGACTTACACAAGAGAATTCTATGTTATTTCTATCATCTAGGATTCCCAGTCCATTCCTGCCATTCCTAGGATTCCTTAGAAATCCACCAGGAAAATGTGGCTTAGTGTAAAGACCTCTTAATTAGAAAAATAAGTGCAGCAGCAAGAATTGAACCAACAACCTCTCATAAGCTTACTAATCACATACCGAACACTTAAACCACTTGACCATAAGGTCCTGGCAGGTAAGTGTTCACAGCTACTCTACATACTGTTGGCACATGTGTGATGGCAATGCAGGTAGCCACGTCACCATGGCTACCAGCTCATCACCCATCACACCACCACCATCAACCCTGCCGCCACCACCTCCCCTCCCCCACACCTCTACTGTTGAATGAATACTGTGCATGCTTATGCAGCATGGTGTTGAGGGCAAGCATTCATGGGTATGTACAATATTTGACACTCCCCCACCTAGTCCTCTCGGACTCCACTCTGAGTCCGATTGTCTGAGCAGAGTCCGAGGACAGTCCAAGAACAGTCTGATTGTCTGAGGACAGTCCACAAACCAGTGAATTTTCAATTTCATCCATGATTTTTGACTTGAAGGACAGTCCTAGAACAGTCCAAGTTCAATCTGTTGGACTTAGTGAAATTTCATGTCGTGCCCACAAAATATGTATGTCCAGAGCAAGAATTGAACCCAGGACCTTGTCACTTCAAGTCACATGACTTTTGAGTGGACACACTCTACCACTTGAGCCAAATGGTCATTATTTAGTTTCTTACACAAGATCAATATATGACACTCAGACACCATTTTTAAACAAGATGTATAAGTTATAAAATAGATATATTTTATGTAATTAATATATGTACTAATTTTACTACTATTAATGAACGAAAACCCTTCCCCACATTTTGCGCGAGGGAGGGTGCGTGTGCACATCCTAACTAAAATAACCTCCCTTGCATGAAATGCGAGGGAGGGGGTCGTTTCGTTGTCGTTTGTTGGGCGTTCGTAGCACCTGTTACCCACCCTGCAAGCAGTTGCTCGCAGGCATGGTGGCAGGTGCTGAATGGCTGCCCTCGGCACATGTCTCGTTCGCACCCCCATCAGCACCTGCGATTCACCCCACAAGCAGAGACTTGTGGGCGTGGTGCAGGGGCTGGGGCTGGGGTGTTCGCTTGCACTGGGTGGTGACGAGGCCATTAGCACCCGTGATCCACCCTGCGAGCAGTGGCTCGCAGGGCTGGGGGCGGGTGCTGGGTTGTCGTTTGTTGTGTGGTGTTCGTTCGTGCCACCCTACCCTGCCCTGCCCTGTCCTGCCCTCCCTGTCATTTGTGCTAGGCAATAGAGACGTAGGAAGTCTCCAGCCTATAGCTATGGCTGGGACTGTGTCGTAGTAGTGATCCTAAGCCTGCTAACTCTGTACATGCATCACTGGCTACTGGCTATCCAGTCATGTGACTACCTGGAGTAGGTGTGCCCACACACACTACTCCATCTGCCCACCTCCAGAAAAAGCAATGTCCTTGTCGCTGCCGGAAAAAAAAAACAAACAGGAACAATAGGTATAAGGAATAATGTAAACAATGAAGCCAAAAGAATTCTATGGTTGATAAGAAAAATAAAACAAAGGAAAACTCAGCAAGGAGGTGTCCATCCCAAAGCTCGAAGTGCATGGCTTAAATCCACAAGACGGGGGTCTTGATCCCAGTCAAGCTTCAGAGAAGGAGCCTGAGGGGCAGGTACTGCTCCAAAGGGCACAGTAACGACAGGTCGTCCTGGTCCAATACCAGAGGGGTGACATCGGGCGATAAGGGTTTGGGGCAGAACAAGGGAAGGCAGAGCTAAGTTTAAGAAATTTCGAGATGAGAAAGATTGCAGGGAGGCTCGTCGTCGCCTCGTTCATCTTCGCAGGGTCCCAAATGGCTGTGCACAGCCAGTCCTCAGAATTGAGAGATCCCGCGGCTGTGGATACATGTTCGGCGGGGCTGGCATCAATGCAGTATCCTTGGCCCAGTCAAAACATGGTGGTACAGGACTTGGGGGGGGGGTGAAGCAAGAGACAGGGAGCACAGACCGGGGACTGTGGGGGTGACGGCAGATGTGGGGGATGGATGGGGGTCATCACCAGGTGTCGACGGCATTGTTAGCGATGTGGAGGCAGTGTCAGATGTGGGGGGTGTCAAAACAGCTTGTTTCCGGGGTGTCTGGGGCGAGCCAGAGGGATGGGGCTGGACCTGGGACCGTTCTGGTGACCCTGGTGATGGGTCCCGTCATTTTCGAGCTGTAGGCAGTGGTCTAGAACGAGGCAGGGCAGGGGATGCGGCCGTTGTCGACGCGTGCGTTGATGACATGGCAGGGTGTGTGGACACGTGAGGCGTCATCGCGGGCGAGGGGGGTAAAACGGGGGCAAGAGGGGCAGGCTGGGGGTGTGGATGGGGGCTTCTGGATTGTCATCATAGCTGCCTGGGTGGTTTCGTCGAGTATACAACGCGTTCAGAGGAACGCATCTGTACAACCTCACATAACAACATTTCTGGGGTTGTAGGGGGTCTCAGTGCATCATTTACAGCCTCCTTGACCGTCTCCAGGGTATCGGTAGTTGTCTGGGTACTAGATACGGCCTTGGGTGCCAGATTTGGGGTGGTAATAGCACAGTTTATTGTTGTTGTTGGTGGTGACGTGGCGACGAAACTGCAGGGCTCGGGGCTCGAAAGGAGGGGCTGTAGAGGCTGCAGGGGGGCTGTGGGTCAACTTGGCAAGGTATGCCGTCATTTCTGTGTTGCTAGGGGCGGTTTTTGGGCAGGGAACAGAGTAGTGGTGGTGGTTGACAACGGCGTTGGCGTTGTTAATGGCAGTGGCAACGTGTTTGAAGGGGGCAGTGCAGGCATCATCGACGGTGCCATGGCAGGGAAGTGGGGGCTTGTAGCGAGGTCCGTGGGGTCGTTCTCGGTCTGGGTACCTGCCTCGATGGTAGTGGGGGCTGGTGCCATCTGGATGTCGATGTCGGTGGTGGTGACGTCATCAGTCTGGGTCTCGATTTCTTCCAGGAGAATGGCACCCCGAAAGAGTTCACGCGCATGAGCCACCATCAATAGGCAGAGCCCCACGCCATGTCCCTCTGTGAGCCATTTCCGTTGTTCCTCGCCCTTCCCCTCCTGTATCCCTAGCTCGTAGCCTTCAAGCTGCCCATTCCTGTGTGCTGTTTCTTCCTTTCCCTGGTCTAGTTTCTGTCGTGCTTCATATCCATCCCTGTAGCCTTCCATCATCTTGTTACTTCCTTCCTCGTTTCCCTTGTTATAGCCTTCCTGATACCCATCTAATCTTGCTTCTTCCAGTAGTATGTGGACTTCTTCATGGCTGTAAGTGAATGAACTGGGATATGAAGCAGTGTTCGGTGCCGTTCCATTTGCGGGTGATGTTACGGGAGTTACATAACTAGATATCGATGTTGTTGATGTAGCTGTGGTCACACTTGGAGCCGTTGTGTTTGATGCCGTTATTACGGCATTTACGGCAGTAATATTCACCTTCAAGTTAGACGTGTTCCCATGCCATTTCTTCTTTTGAGTTCGTTTGCCTTGTCCTGGGCCTGGCATTGCTGAGTAGATAGACGAGCTGAGAGACTGAGAGACTGGTGCTGGTTCTGTGTAACTGGTTCTGTGATTCTGGTAACTGGTCCTGGTTCCGTGAGCTAAGAACTGGTTCTGTGAGACTAGGGTTGGTTCTGTGGGTCTGTAGACTAGGTTCTGAGTGCAGTGGCTGAGACTTGAGACTTGAAGCTGAAAAGTGAAATGCTAGACGCAAGTTATGTGTTGTGACGTGGTGTGCGAGACAAAAAAAAGCAAGAGAGGACAAAAATAGAGCTAAGCCGTGGTGCATGCATCAAATCACACTCTCATCACCAAGATGGAGATGTAGGAAGTCTCCAGCCTATAGCTATGGCTGGGACTGTATTGTAGTAGTGATCCTAAGCCTGCTAACTCTGTACATGCATCACTGGCTACTGGCTATCCAGTCATGTGACTACCTGGAGTAGGTGTGCCCACACACACTACTCCAGCGGTGATGTGGCTGCTAGCACCTGCGATCCACCCTGCGAGCAGTGGCTCACAGGGCTGGGGGCAGGTGCTGGGGGTTGTCATTCAGCGATGGTCTGGTAGTAGGTGGTGGTGATGTGGTGGGCGGTGGTGGTTGCCCTCCCCCCTGCCCTCCCTGTCATTCGTGCTGGGTGGTGACGTGGCCTGTGCTGGGTTGTCATTTGGCCTCCCCTGCCCTGCCCTGCCCTCCCCTCCCTGTCATTTGCACTGGGTGGTGACATGGCCGTTAGCACCCGTGAGCCACCCCACAAGCAGTGGCACACAGGGCTACAGGTGCTGGGGGTTGTCGTTTGGCAGTGGTCTGGTAGGTGGTGACGTGGTGGGCAGTGGTGGTTGCCCTCCCCCCTCCCCCCTCTCCCCTGCCCTCCCTGTCATTCGTGCTGGGCGGTGATGTGGCTGTGCCGGGTTGTTGTTCGGCCTCCCCTGCCCTGCCCTGCCCTCCCCTCACTGTCATTCGCGCTGGGTGGTGACGTGGCCATTAGCACCCATGAGCCACCCCATGAGCAGTGGCTCGCAGCAGTGGGGGCTGCTGTGAGCCTGGGTAGTCTTCTCCAACGTGGTGGTAGCCGTTTGGGTGCTCACCATGGCCTAAGTCGTCGTTTCATAGGTGTTTGCAGCAGGTGTTGTTGCCGTTGTCGACGGTGATGTGGCAATTGCAAGGGGCAGCTCAGGGTGGGGAACAGGGGTCTGAGGGACAAGTTGGGGGTACTGGAGCCAGCAGAGCCGTTCCGTCGAGCAGCAGGTGCGTTCTGATGAGTGTGTCTGCGCATAGTCACAGATGTCTGTTTGCTGGGCTGTGGACCATCTCTGTATGTCGTTTACGGCCTGGTGAGTTGTCTCTGAGGTAGCCATAGTCATGTGAATTTTGCCCCAAACACCATAGACTTCGGAGGTGGTTGCAGTAGGAGTGACCGCTATTGTTGGCCATGATGTGGCGGTGCCACAGGGGGACTCTAGATGTGAGATGGGGGGCTGTAGAGGCTGCAGGGGGGCTGTAGGTTGGCTTGGCAAAGAGTGCCGTCATTTTTGAGGGTCTGGGGGCAGTTTCAAAGCTGAGGCTGAGGTGGTGATGGGCGTTGTCAACAATGTTGTTGACGTTGATGGGGGCTGTGCGGCCGTTGACAGTGGTGCTGACGGACTGGTGGAAGTTGTGTCATGGGGTGCCGTTTGTATAACCGCGTCGATGGTGGTGGTGGACGTCGTCTGGGTGCTAGAATTGTTCCGTGTGGTTGTTTCAGCTTCCCTTGACGCCATGGCCTTCGCAACCTCTGTTACGAGCATTAGACTCCCTTCTTCGACCGATTCACAGTGGCCGTAGCCATGTTTCCAGGTGTTCGTCTCCTTCGGTCTGTCATCTTCCATGCTTTTTCCATCTCTTCGGTGTGTCATTGCGCCAATACGCATATCCCAGGCCCATGTCCTTCCACTAACCACTTTGCTTGTTCTACACGCTCTCCCAGCTGTATTCCCTGCTTGATTCCCTTTCGCTGACCATCCTTCCATTTCCTCTCCATCTCTTCGACACCTTGTTTCTTTCCTGCCTTGTATCCTTTGTCCATACCTTCTCTCCATCCTTCTAGTCTTGCTTCGTCAAGTAGTTCTTGTACTTCATTGTAGGTAAATGGGTATTGTTGTAGGTCGACGTTGTTTGTTGACGACACTGTGGTGGCTGTGTCAATGCACATCTCGTTGCTGGTGTCATTGGTTATGTTGGTTGAGGCTGCATCTGCTGCTGTAGCTGTGGTAGTTGCTGTAGTTACTGTTGCAGATGGGGTTGTGGTAGTGGCATCGTTGGGTGGTAACAGTTCTGATGTGGCTGTTTTTGTGTTTAGTGCTGCTGTGGTCGATGCAGTTATTACGGCGTTTACAGCTGTTATGTTTGTGTTCTCGCGCCATTTCTTCTTGTTGCTTCGTTTGCCCTGTCCTTGACCTGGCATAGCTAAGTATAGAGAATGAGAAAAAGATAACTAATGGGCCGGTTCTGGTTCTGTTACTGGTTCCATGGTTCTGTGGACTGGGTTCTGGTTCCGTGGTACTGTTAACTGTAGACTGTAGCTCTGGGTTCTGGTTCTGTGGTTCCATAGGCTAGGTTCTGGGTGCCGTGGCTGAGGCTGGAGACTAAAAGCTGAAAGCGAAGATCTAGACACGAGTTATGCATTGTGATGTGGTGCGCGAGACAAAAAGAGCTAGAGTGTCTGAAATAAACCAGAGCTGCAGTGGGTGCGTCAAATCACACACTCTTCACCAAGATGGACACCCCAGAGGTGCCCTATAGCAATGGTGAGGGAATCCGATGGTATAGCAGTGCTGATCCATGACTATGACATGCATGACTACTCTACTGACTAGGGGCCAGATAGTACACCCTTTGCATACTGTTACATATCCATCTAACTCCTAGCAGAAACCTGGGAACCTTTGTCACAATGATGCCAATGCAGCTGCCTTATCAACACTTATTTCCAATGATTCTGTCCAGAAAGTTGTAGGCTTTGCTTCAAGTAAGCTCCATTCTTTTATTACTGTCACTATCCCAATTAAATATAAACTAGGTGCCTTTGCTAGGTGGATGCCAAAGCTACACAGATACTACGTGGATCATCTCGACATCCTGTTACAACACAACTGTAAACTTCAATGAAACTTCCACAATAGTGTTTGGTCATCCACAACCATCAAATTCGGCCCCAGGACATGCTGTAAACAGCACACAGACTTCAACAACCTTCCTTTTGGAATTTGCTCCATCTATGGAGCAGGCAGGTACAACTCAAAAGAAGGTGGCCACCTCGTCCTCTGGGCAGTGGGGCTGGTAATCGAATTCCCTCCTGGCTCAACAATCCTAATCCCCTCCGCCATCCTCACACATTTGAACGTCCCCATTCCAAAGGGCTCCACCCACTACTCCATTATCCAGTACACAACTGGGGGTCTCTTCCGGTGGGTCGACCATGGCTTTCAGCAATACTTTACACTCCCCCACCATTCCTTGTGGATTCCTGGTCTATTCCTTCTGTTCCTGG
>QFEU01002984.1:0-11556 GCA_003316345.1 Tricholoma terreum
GAACAAAAAAAAAAACTTATGGTGGGCCCAAACGACGTGATCGCGTCGTTTGGGCCCGCATTGCGTCTATTCAGTTCGTTTGCAGGTGTGGGTGGACATGGGGGCTGGGGGAGGGTGTGGGAGGAGTGGGAGGAGTGGAGATGGCGGTGGAGAGTGGGAGGGAGGCAGCGGCGGTTCGTCGTGGTGGTCGTGGGAGGTGATGAGCTGGCAGTGATGGGTGACACGGCCACATGTTTGTAATCACATGATGCGCCAACCCTATGTCATGCACATATACTGCTGACCAGGAATGGCACTGTATTCTAACGGTTATATTGTGCACGCTTATTACGAGTCTCATGTGAGCTTGAGGGTTCAATCCTTGCTCCACCCATTTGATTTTAAGTAAGGACAGTCTGAGCTCGGACTGTCCTAGGATTGTCCAGGTACTGGTCCGAGATTAGTCTGAGTAATTGTTCGGACTTTACTAGGACGAGCTCGGACTGGACATCTCAATTTGGCAGAAATCTCAGCCAGAAAAAGTCCGAGCAAAGTCCGAGTGAGTCCGAGCAAAGTCCGAGTGTCCGAGCGGACTCCGCTCGGATTAGGGGGGGGAGAGTAAAGACCTCCCTCCATCCCTGAGAATCATTAGACACATGTGCATGAATATTCAGCATGGCAAACCTTTGGGTTATTGCCGTCGGCATCTTCCCACAAAAAGTGGAGGTCCCGAAGATAATACTGGGCAAACTCCACACGTTCAGCATCAGAGTCTCGTAATTCTTGGTGGGAATCACAAAACGCCAAGACGACTGAGATACCAGTGGATCCAATAATATTTCACCACGAGTCCGCGAGGCGTTGGATGGTCTGAAACATGTTTTCATATGGTTCTAAGGCCAAGCCAATTGCGTACCTTCAGATAGAGCACGCTGGAATTTGTTATCTCATACGGGACAGAACCGATTGCATCCCAAATCTTCTGCATCACGATGACTGCCTGCTTGGCTGGTACATCCCAGGGTCCGCGGTTTGACCAACAAACACCATATATGTCATGACAAAGGTATACCGGAACCATGTCGGATCAATCCAGTCTGGAAGCCCCTCACTTCGGGTAGGCTTTTTGGATAGTTGTTTAGCTGTTGTTGTTGACGACGTTTGAACTACAAGTCGCTAATTACCATAAGATTTAGATAATTGCATGAGATCAGGAAAGACAACGCACCTCGCTAGTGGCTCGCTTCTTTCCTTTGGGGGGGCTCTTAATCGCAACTTTGTGTTCCTCCCCTTCCATGTCATCATTGTCTGAGAGGCCACCATTGCCGTCCAGAAAGACCATAGATACTGGCTCAGATTTTACCTTAACCATGTCAGGTGCTCAGATTATCTTGACGTTGTCAGTGAGAACAGAGGGGGCAAACAAGCAACTAGTACCACTTGTAAGTGAGGGAGTGGCGGTCCTGGTGTGGCTGGCAATGGAACGGGCTCGTGAAGGAGGCTCATCGCGAGGGACTGCGGAGGCCCACTCCTTGATTGCGGTGCTGTGACTCTTTTTGTTGAGAGCAGCATCGCTGAGGGTCCAATAAAAAAGCGTTGTATGATCAAGTGTGAATAAGGAACACATGTACGAATTAGGAGGAGTCATACCTAATCTTATCCGCCATCATGACAACTTTCTGTTGGGAACCTTTCAATGACTCATCAGGGTTTGTTCGGGCATCTTGTTGATACAAAGCGTTGATGTCCGCTATTGCCCTCTCCCTCTTTAACGGCCTGCCCACCACCTTGACCTGTGATTGGGCATTGGAGGCTGGTCTTCCATGCAATTCCTTCCCTGTTTGATTAGCAAATGTTGACTTCAGCATATTGCCATATGCCTTTTGGATCTCGTTCTCCTCTATCCCCTTCACCACTGTGTTGATCTCGTCTCGCACCTTTACCTTTATCTTCTTCGGCTTGGGCTCTTGAGGCGCCTCTCCATCAGAGGCCGGCACAACCTCTTCCTCGTTCTCGGCCTCCTTTTTCTCTTGGACACAGCCACTGCATGAACATGCTCTCCTGCGGCCTTCCCGGTGGTTTTGGCCTTGGCCTCCCTCTTTTGAACAGGAGGTGGTATGTCGCTTTCAGCAGCTATATCCTCCTCGACGACTGACACATCAGAGTAGTCTGCTTCCGACGTGTCAACCTGGTTGTGGGTATCAACGTCGCTCATCTCTGTAATGGGGGAGAGGCTGTTTTGGTGGTTCCAGGAAGCCCGCCGCTGCATTGGGGTGAAAGCAGGGCGGTGGCATCAACAAGATCTTCGTTGGCGATCTCATCATGCTTGAACTCAGCTGTACGTTTGATGAACCTTTGCCATTCAGCTTCCTTAGCTGCCTTGGCCTGGGCCTTCGCTTCGCGCTCCTCTTGGACTTCAGCTTTGGTTCAACGTGTTTTGCCCTTGTCGGTGATTCCAGGGTGAGCCTGTTTGTTGCCTGCCCAGGTTTTCATGAGATGTTGAGTTTCAGATACTTTAGGTGTTGTAATAGGGCTAGAGAGTGTCGGGGAGGATGGGCTCGAAAAGGTGAGGGATGATAATTTGTCAGTGAGGGCGTGAGAATAATCAAGTCGTATGACTTTTTTTTTACTTAGTGAAAATTTCGGGCAGCGCCCAACTTTACCATGCTAGTGCTGGCTGCACCTCTTATGACTTGGTCCCCTGACTTGCAACTTGTGTAACTTACATTCTCATAATGCTACCAAACCGAAATTTACGAATCCACAATGTGTTTATGCTTGGTTCCCTGCCACCTACCCTTTCTTGTCCCTACTGTCTCCGATGGTTTTACAGCAGAGGTGGATGCACCCAACATATACGAGCAAAACACCAGGTGGTTGGATCTGAACCCCCTGAACCCGATCCACCCGTGGTGTCGTCACCTACGCCACATTCATTGCATCTGTCTTTTCAACCTCCAAGTCCCATTTTGCCTGACCATATACAACCACCTCTTTCCGGCTGTATGCCGCCATCTTCTGATGATTTGCGACCATCTCCTTCTCTCAATATACCGCCACCTTCTGATGATATGCAACCATCTCCTGTTGATATACTGCCTCCTTCGCATGGGGATCTTGATTCTGCCGGCCTGGATCTGGGTGTTGAAGACAATGATTTGGATCTGGGTTATGTGCAATCGGAATTTGGTGATGAAGATGCACCATTTGGCACTGGCATGAATGACCCTCATGTTCCTGACCCTCCACGTATTACGTGCACTTATCATCCTGAGCTCAACGGTAAGCAGATCTTTTTTAAAATTCACATTATTATCGACTTTGTGACATGTAGGGCGAATCTGTGATGAGAGTGGGCACAATATACCACTTGACACACCACCACCTCCTCGCGGCTCAGATAAAGGATTCGCTGACTGGACACCATATGATGACCGCCTCCAATTTGAAGTTGCCGACTTTCTATACCGCTGAAACCAGATGTCTGCTGGGGACATCAACCACCTCCTCAATCTCTGGGCTGCGTCTCTCGCCATCCATGATGACGAACCACCATTTTCGAAAGCACCACATCTTTACAACACAATTGACTCTACTCCTCTCGGCGATGTCGCCTGGGAATCCTTTAGTTTACAATATAATGGACCCTGGCCAG
This sequence comes from Tricholoma terreum, assembly GCA_003316345.1. Lineage (NCBI taxonomy): Eukaryota > Fungi > Basidiomycota > Agaricomycetes > Agaricales > Tricholomataceae > Tricholoma > Tricholoma terreum. The sequence continues at coordinate 3,635 of QFEU01002984.1, forward strand.
CAGAAAATGTCCCGTCGTGGATGCAAGCAGAGTACGACGTCTGGTTTTGGGATCCTCGCACTTTGGTCCATAATCTCCTATCCAACCCCGATTTCAAGTCCGGTTTTGATTATGCGCCATATCAAGGGCGCACAACTGACGGTCTTCATCGCTTTCAGGATTTTATGTCTGGAAATTGGGCTTGGAAGCAAGCGGTGAGTCTTTGCCATGGTCCCTTTGATCTGATATTAATCCTCATTGCGTTAGGATATTATTGCTCTGGATCCTCAAACCCACGGCTCCGTCTTTTGCCCCATAATTCTCGGTAGTGACAAAACTACTGTATCTGTCGCTACAGGACACAATCAGTACTGGCCAATTTATCTCTCCATTGGTAACATACACAACAGCCTTCGACGAGCACATCACAACGGTGTTGTACTCCTTGGTTTCTTTGCTATTCTGAAGTGTAAGTGCTTATACCAGTGTTATATTTGTTAATATGTAGGTTTTGTTTAGCAACTTGTGAATTTCGTGATGATGGCGACTTTCGTAAATTCCGTCACCAACTTCTACACTCATCGCTCGCTAAAATCCTTGAGCCACTCAAAGATGGTATGACGACACCTGATGTTGTTCGTTTTCCAGACGGCCATTTTCAAAAGGTCATTTATGGTCTTGGTCCCTACATTGTGGACTACCCAGAACAGGCACTGCTAGCCTGCATTGTGCAAGGCTGGTGTCCAAAGTAAGGAAGGAATCCTACTCACAAAATCCACTGCTAACGAGTTTTTTTCAGATGCACTGCCCCTCCGAATAATCTTGACTCTGGCCGGCATGTGCACTGCTCTCAGGCACATACTGAGCTTGTAGTCGAGGTGTTTGAGCTCGGTACGCTATGGGATGAGTATGGACTGGTTGGAGATATCGTCATAAGTGTTCTTCCATTTTATATTATCTGAATCTAACTGTTGTCTTTCTTTTAGCCATTCACTAGCTATTTCCCTTGAGCAGACATTCACGAGCTTCTGTACTGCACCAGCTGATCAAAGGTTCCTTCAAGGACCACCTTGTTATGTGGGTCAACGATTACATCAAGGCAGAATACCCAGCAGCAGAAGCACAGAAGATCCTTGACGATATTGATCGGCGGTAAGTTTTCGCTCTTGGTTGATGAAGGAATAATTGCTAAATTCCTTGTAGCATAGCACTTGCCCCACCCTTCGCTGGGCTTCGACAATTCCCTGAAGGCCGAAACTTCCAGCAGTGAACTGGCGACGATTCGAAGGCGCTCATGAAGGTATGAATCCTTTCTTTTTGTAATAATGAGTACTAATGCACATATGTACAGGTTTATTTACCAGCGATTCAAGGCCATGTACCTGAGGAGATGGTACAGATGATGCGCGCCTTTCTGGAATTTTGCTACATAGCTCGACGCGACATGCATGATACTCGCAGTCTTAGAGCCTTAGATGATGCGCTTCAGTGGTTTCACCACCATCGCGAAATCTTTCGGACAACTGGTGTGCGCGCTGATGGCTTTAATCTTCCAAGGCAGCACTCACTTGCTCACTACCTGAAACTTATTCGTGATTTTGGAGCTCCAAACGGTCTTTGTTCCTCCATTATGGAATCTAAGCATATCAAGGCCGTAAAGGAACCATGGTGGCACTCAAGTCGTTACGAAGCCCTCAGCCAAATGCTCCTTACCAACCAGTGCCTTGATAAGCTTGCAGCTGCCCATGCTGATTTTGCTGAGCGTGGGATGCTGCAGGGTACATGCTTATCAACAGTTTGGGATCAAATCCTTCGTATACACTTTTGTTTTCGTTCCAATAGTTTTCCAAATTTATATTAATCTAGGAATGGACAAAAGTCCTGGTCTCAGTAGCGACGGCATCGACAATGTTGTTCAAGATGACGATGACAACGACAATGATGGAATAGTTGGTGGTCCCACTGTGGAGGCATATGTCAACCTTGCAAAGACGGCATGTAAGTATTGTGTAACTTGACATACATTATCGACCATACATACTCACTAAACGCACAGTACACAAAGTTTACCCAGAAGATATCACCGCTGAAACTGAACCCGATCTTCTTCATCTCATTGAACAATTTATCTATGAACAACAACATCCGGATGGTGTTTCGGATGCTGGGATCCCGAATTTTCCTACATTTTATGGCAAGATAACGATTTACCCTTCTGCGGTTGCCACGTTTCATGCACCTAGTGATGTCTCAGGGATTGGTGGCATGCGTCGCGAATGTATTCGCGCAGTGAAATCTTGGAGGAAAGGACCTGGTCATTACGACATGATCTTTGTCAATACTGACTTGTCCATGGAGGGCATGCAAGGCCTTGATGTCGCTCGTGTCCAACTCTTTTTTTCATTTTCTTATGATGGCGTTGAATACCCCTGTGCTCTCGTGCATTGGTTCTCCCAGGTGGGTGATTCACCAGATGACAACACGGGCATGTGGGTAGTCAAGCGAGATGATGACGAAACCCCCGCCTCAATCATCCACCTTGATACCATTGTTCGAGCTGTGCATCTTCTTCTAGTATTTGGCCGTGAACATGTTTTGAAGACTTTATCTTTCATGGATACACTTGATACGTTTCCCAAATTCTATGTTAACAAGTATGCTGATCACCATGCATTTGAGGTTGCTTTTTAATACACTTTTGTTGAACACGCGAGAGGAATACTCGACACCTGGGGCAATGGTGTATTGTGTGACCCCAGTGTTTGAGGCGAAGATGACTCTCATTTCACTGGTAAGTTTATGATTTTGAATGGTTTGGTATTCTGTCTCGCACTGTTATCTGGCTAAGGTTTACAGCTTTACTAACTTGGACATCTTATTCTAACCTTACATCCCCTACAACAAATATCATCCAGACGTGATCTTATTCTTTTTTCAATGCATCGTCTTCCCAGAAATCCTTGGCACCCGCATGATAAACCTTTTAAGGTGAGTAAAACCTCTCTTGCGTGATATTGCATACTGACCTCCCGATCCAGTATCGGCATTGTGTCGAGGTGAAATGGGGCCGTAAATGGTTGTTGGCGACATTTCGCCGATATGACTATATGTGGCTGCTCGTTGGGAAGAGGAGACAGCGCAAGGTGAGTTTACAAAGGTTTTTGGTTACCTACCGACGTCAAGCCGCTTTTCAGCGTGTCCAGATATGTATCAGCGGCCTTATTACTTTCGACAAGGATGGCGAACAGGTGGTCTGCAATGTACATGATATCAGGCACATTCGGTAGGTAAGTGAAAAGAACCATTTCTTATATCAACAAATGAGCTGATTGTCGCCATTTACAGATAGATACAATCTGTGCATGTGGCTAAATTAGATCGGCATGGATGCAATTCTTGTGAATCAATATATTGAATTTACGGCTGATCCTCTCCTTCGTGTATTTACTTCTGACGATTTTATACTTGCTTAGGCCCTTTCGCACACTCTTGGCCATGCTTAAATTCCTGCTATACTTACCTGACTTATGGCACTTAAAATCACTTAGCATCCCTATGACGTGCTTAGAATTCTTGCTCATGTTTACACCAAGCATCGCTAAGTAGGAAATAATCAGCTTGAGCTGCTTAATGTGCTTGTCTGTGCGATAAGCTGGCTAAGCGCCCTAAGAAAATTTTGGATTTTGCTGATGTATTCCTCTGCTTCCCCATCCTTTTGCTAAACCAACAGTTGTCTTTGGTATGTCCAAATTTGCCACATCCATGTAGTGTTCCAAAGTTCGGTCAGGTTTGGTTTTCAGCCCTATTTTGGGGTAACTGAACCCTGACCAGTTCAATGCAGCTTCAAATTGTCTGAGAACCTAACTGAACCACTCCTAACTGGTCAGGGGCAGTCAGGTTAGGTTATAAAACCAGTTCTAACCAGTTCTGGCTGAACTTGGTCAGAACTGGTGCCAGCTGGTTCTGACCAGTCACCAGACCAGAGAACCACAAGTAAAAAAAATTATATATCTAAATTATATATCATACAAGTATAATGAGGGCATGCCCCCTCTGTCTCACTAACAAAGCAAAGGAGGGGGGAGGCTTGGACACAGGGCCCATGCCCAAGTGGAAACTCAATGCAGATGACACGCAAACATGTGATGTTGTCTACCATCACCTGGACAAGTTACATGTCGAACTGACATGTAAGGCTTGGGCAGGTGAGGGGGTTTGGGGCAAGGGAGGGGGCAGCAGCAGTCAGTGTCGACAACAAAATAAAAGACCCCCACACTTGCTTTTGGATAGTGTTTGAAAGTCCGGTCCGGTCCAGTTTTTTGCCCACCTCAGGGGGCAATCATGGACCAGACCGGTCCATATATTTCAAATATTACATGCAACCGTAGACTGGACCAGTATAAACTGGTCCATCACAGTTGCCTAACAGTTGCTGGTCCAGTACTAAACTGGTCCAGACTGGTTTAGGACCAGTCAGGACCACATAAGCAATACAAGTTGTACACTAAGTTAAACACTAAATAGAAATTCTAAAACTATTATTCACACCCTGCAAGCAGAGGCTTGCAGCAGTGGAGGGTGCTACAAATAATAAATGAAAGAAAAACAGATAATCCCCCCACAGGATGTGTGGAGGTCCACACTAGCATACAAAAAAAAAAAAACCAAAAGAAAAAGAAAAGAAATAGCCCCACCATCTCGCGTTTGTAACGAGGGTGGGGTCCTGCTGCCATTCGTTTGTTGTTCCCCATCGTTTGTTGTTTTCTGCCGTTTGTTGTTTCCTGCTGTTGGTTGTTCCCTGTTGCTGGTTGTTCCCTGCCATTGGTTGTTCCCCATCGTTGGTTGTTCCCTGTTGTTCCCCTTCCCTGTTGTTCATTGTTCCCCATTGTTCCCTGTTCCCGTTGTTCATCGTTGGTCATTCCCTGCCATTGGTTGTTTCCCATCATTGGTTGTTCCCCATTCCCATTGTTCCCCATTCCCCATTGTTCACTGTTCCTGTTGTTCATTGTTGGTTGTTCCATGTTGCTGGTCATTCCCTGCCATTGGTAATTCCCTGTCATTCATGATCCCTCCTGGTCTTTGTTGTTAGCACCTCCATACCTCTCTACGAGCAGTGGCTTGCAGGCGGGGTGGTGGTGCTGTGTGATATGGCATTGGCAGTGGTCATCACTGGACAGAAAAGGGCCCGTTGCCACCCTGCAAGCAGAGGCTTTCAGCAGTGGCGCAGGGCTTCTGTGTGTCATTCAGTGGGTGGGCGATGTCATAGTCAAGATGCAAGAACCCAAAAGAAAAACATTTAGTTCCTAAAAGAAACAACTCAACAAATAATAATATGAAAGACTTACACTGGGGCCCAAATGACAACTAGCGTCATTCAGCCCTCCTGCCTTGTGTTTGTTCATTTGGGTCATGGTGTGCATGTCGTTGATGGTGGGTGTGGACGGAGGCTAGAGTAGGGTGGGAAACAAGTGTGTCAACTTTGCATGATACAAGAAAATGTGTCAATGCGTGATGCAACAACATGTATTATGTGTTTGTTTACTGTGAACAAATATGTACAACTACAGTAACATATATAAGCCCCGGGATGCTCCTTGACTTAGTACCGCCACCACCTCAGTTCTTCCCATGGCTCAGAACCATAGAAGAGAGCAAAGGAAGGCAGAAATTAAGGATAGAATGGTGTCAATTATCCCTCACATACCTCTCTATAACACCCATACTATACCATGTCACAATCCCCAGGATCACAAGTCCCAACTACTAGGCAGAAAACTGCAGCATCTCTGACAAGGAAAACCAGAGCTGAGCTTGAAGCAGCAGACGGTCTGAACACTGACATATGATTGAAGAATCAAGCTATCGCATATCTGACGGCGAAAAATTACCTCATAACTGGTAAACCTGCTGATCTACAGATCCTATCTCACGTACTTTTACAGTTCGGGATAAACAATAAGTTGCCAAAACCAGTAACGGATGGAATTAGTGTGGTCGCCTTCCTTATGGCCGATACAAGTGCACAGCAGCTAGCTGATGAGGTTACCACAATGATCAAAACTCAGATCCAAGAACAAATGGAGTCCTTTGCCTCAAATGTGGAAATCATGTGGGATGTGGTAGAACATGTAACGGAAGCAGCAAAAACAATAACAAGCAAGATGGAGGACTTCAATGACGGATTTCAGGAGTCAGCCAAGCAGCTGGCACAGGCCGCACACAAGCTCACAGAGAAGACAGCGGAAACCACAAATAAGGTAACAATTGTGGATTCTCAAGCTGCAGCAATGCACATGATGATTGCACAACAACAAGCTCATCCAGACCATGCTGCAATCATAGCAAAAGGGAATAACGCAGATAGGCAGATCCTGATACAGAAAGACCAAAACACTACTGATAATGTACTTGACAACCTCACAGAAAAAGACCTCGTAACCAAGGCAAATACCATGCTGGATCTCATGGACTGGGAAGGCATGGACAAACCACGACACACCACATTCATCAGAGTGAAGAAGTTACGAAATGGGAGCGTACTATACCAAATGAACACGGAAGAGGCGGCATCGTGGCTATGAGACCCAAGCATACAAAAATCCTTTATGGCACACTTTGGTGGCACCTCCAACATCCAGAACAAATTATACTATGTGATAGCGGAATTCGTCCCGACCTCTTTTGATGCAGGATCAAGTTTCGCACATACCAAACTGGAAGAGGTTAACAGTATGATGGAGGATTCAGTCGCATTCTCGAAGTACATCAAGCCCCCACACCTCCGATCAAGAAATCAGAAGGTAGCCCACATCACCATGGGAATCCTCAACCAAGAAATGGCCAACAACATCATCCAAAACGGTATTTTCATTGAGGGGAAGCATGTAACAGTACGGACAATGCTCTCAGAACCGCGACACTGCCTCAAGTGTCAAAATTTTGGCCACTATGTCCTGGACTGTAAAGCAGACAAAGACACATGCGCGCTGATAGGGTCACCTGCTAGCCTAAGCTCCGAATCAGTATACATCGGACACTCGACAGCACCTCCTCCGACCATTACGTGTCACCCGAACAACGTCCGATCTCGCTTTCGCGTCCCCGATCACGCCCCGACCAATATCGGACTCCCTCGACCTACATCGCGACTTATCGTACGACTTCGGATGCATTCGCGTGTGTTCCTACTCCTTCGAAATGCCCTTTCAATGCTTCCCCACCTTTTGCGAGGTTCCCTAACATGGTCGCGGCCGCCGTTTATGACGTATTCGCGCAGGGACGACGGCGTCTTCAGAAGTCACGATGCGCTCTGTTTGACGCTCCAAAATTATGACAATAAGACATTTCCGTTTCGTCTTAGTTCATTTTTCCTTATGTTTTATCCTTGCTTGCAGTTCTTTATTGTTCTGATCCATTTTGATACACATCTATGGTCTCATGACTTTATTCCCTTTTGGTATCCTTCGTTCTAAAACATATAAAAATCCTGTAGTATTCACCTAGTAGCAACAAGAACTCGTCTCGACTCCTATCGTCTCTAGATCTGAGAGCCCAACTCGAAGATCATCTCTCGACTAGTCCGAAGTTCTGCGAAACGATCGCGAACTTCGTCGAGTATTCTCGTAACTCTTTATCATATCGCATATCGTCGCATTCATCCCTCTAACACCCTCGTCGTCATCGTCATCTATTGTCGAGTCCATTATATCATTACCGATCCCCGTTATATCGCGCGTTCAACGTTCGATCATCGCGCGCGCATATCGGGTGTTCGCGACCATCGTTGGACTATCGTAAACCCCATCGCACTCTTCACGCAGCCGTCGCGTACCATTATAGGCGTCTGTGATAGACATTCAAACACCTTGCACCCTTCCTCCAGCTTGTGTAGTACTGAACGACCACATTTAGGTGTTTTGTTTGGTTTTCCTGGCCGAGTATCA
>QFEU01002986.1:0-37720 GCA_003316345.1 Tricholoma terreum
GGCAAACAAAATCCTGCACGATCCAAACCCGGTTCGTTCCGGTCGTATTTCGCACGACTATCAGCGGTTCAGACTTCAAGTACATTGGATACGGGATGAATATTCGATGAATACTAGTACATGCCATTAGAATCGAAGCCCACTTCGGCGTCTGCTCAGTAGATTCAGCTCGGCTCCCAAGGACCGATGACTCATAAACTCAATGGAAGGCTCGCCTAGCAATGCATACTTGCATCGGGCGGCGAGATGCCAAAACTTAAAGGAGACAGACTTTTGGAAAAAGAAATATATTAAATATATGCCAGACTATCCTATTCGCTACACCCTCTGAATGTGCTCGTTCAAACAATCTAGAACGTGCCGTTTCGAATATAAGGGGGCAACGGCAAGCCCCTTCTGTTCAATTCTGTTGCGTAGCTGATCAGGGTAGTCCGTGATAATGCCGTCCACACCCCAGTCAAGTAATAGATCGGCAACATTCAGACGGTTCACCTGAAGATCGTCATCAACATCAGGCTTGGAAAGAATTGGCCCAACATACGGTCCACGGCTTCACAGTCATTCCAACCTGATGCGCACGGTCTATCATCTCCTTCGTAGTGAAAGGAACATACCCGGGCAGGGCAGGGTCAAGTACAGGTGTAGCTGTGTCCATGGAAGACATGATATCTGCTTTTATTGATTTGGCAGCATTGACCGCCTTGACACCGAGAGTGGAACCATCAAAGTCCCCAAGACGGAGGCCAGCTAACCAAGGGGATATAACGTCCGCAGACGACGGAGCCGTATCACTTATGGGGAAAGGATTAGAAAAGATTTATTGGTTATTTTAGTTCATCTTACGGGGATAGAAGCGCGGCAGTTGGGATTTCGGGATCGAGAGTCTGTTAGATATTATTGGGATTAGCCAAAAATCGATGTACCGCAAAACTCGCCTTCATCTTAATTAGCGTTCTCCAGTCAAAACTTTGGTACTAACCAATGCCAGGTATTACAGAACGCGTCGGATACACCCAAAGAAAAACATACCGTGATGGAGGTGCGCGGATATGAGCTAGCCACAAACACGGCATGCTGCTTCGCGACAAAATCATCCACTCCCTTTGTAGTATTCGGGTGAACTGGGTCAATCTTGGATTCGATGTTCCAAAGGATTTGATGCTTCGGGTCTGCGCAATCCGCAAACTCGAAAACTTCTCTGAGAGTCGAGATTTTGGTACCAGGGTATGATAATTGCATAGCTGGACAGGGGATGAAGCTTACAATAAGATGTCAAAGAGACGTGCTCACGATAATTAAGGAGACGCTTCGATCCACAGTCCAGGGTTTTGATCTGGGCCAATGTGAGGTTGGCGATATACTTGCCGACGTAGGGGAAGTCCGGATCCCCATCGAACTAAGATGATGATAGTTGAGCTGTCAAAACGTCAAAAAGAACGAACTCATGTACCACAGGTTTAGTATCCTGACATTTTTCCGCCGGGATTTGCATATCGTGGAACACGATTACGACGCCGTCCTAACAGCGTGTGCATCAGTTAGACAGGTCCGAAGAGTAATGTGGGTCAACTACTCGCCTTGGTTATACCATTGTCCATTTCAAGCGTTGTAGATCCGTCAATTAAACCCCTTGCCTCGAATGAGAAACAACTTTAAGCACGTCTAAGACACGGAATACATACCATGCGAAGCTGGGGATCGAGTTCTCAATAGCATTTCCTCTGCCCCCGCGATGGCCCTGTTCACAGATGCGTCTATTTACCAGTGTCTAGATGTATTGCGACATACCTGCACGTCAAAATAGCGCGGTTTTGGCAGCCTTTTGGACGGCGCACAGCATACATAAACTGCCTGGATGAGCACAGAGGCGTACAGAGAGAGATTGCGCATCTGAGCACAAGGGAGACAAATTCCGTGGACGAGTGCATTTTTGCATCTGCCAGGCTCTTATAAAAGATGGTTCATCTGAGCAGACAACGTTCTTCCCGTGGGGATTTGATTGGCTGGTGACTTGATGACCAGTGACCAGTAAGGCCGGTTTACTCACGATCATCACATGGAACACCAGGATCAGATCCTTATACAGAAACGTGGTGCATCTGACAGTGGCTGCATTATACCGTAAGTCATGCAAGATAATAAGAAGGCAAGGGAACAGAACCATTAAAATTTGAGAAAGGAGAAGGGGAATGCAAACCTTCCTGATATGTAGACAGAACCTCGCGCTCCCGTACAAACCTGGTCATAACGTATACTGAGCTCATCTCGGCATGTGAGGTAGATAGGAAGGAGACTTCATCAGGATGTGGCCCATACTATAACAAATTACATCCTGCGCGTCCCAAATGTGTTGAAAACTTGTGAGTTCGGATTCGCTCAGGATACTAGTACAATTACCTACCTGATGTGCCTGTGTTAAGATTTCCCATTTGACGATTTGCCATCCTTGCCCGCTTTCTCGACGTTATCCAACCCTAGATTCTTCCAATCGTCACGCTCCATCAAGCCGCTGGAAGACACCCTTATCAGCAGGAGAGTTGGCTTGGCTTCTGATATAAACACACTTTTGCATTCGACATTCGAGGTAATCTCTGCTGATGTCTCTGCAGTTACTTGAAGTACTCGAATTTTCGCGCAAACACTTCATGTAGATCGACATCTTGTCTTTACATTCTCCTGAACAGCTCGAGTCAGCGGTAAGATATTCACACACCATGGCATCACGGACCATAATGGTCGAGGGGGAATGAGCCGCGATCCGGAGGCGTAGGCTTGAAGCCAATGTTAATTGATGGCGGCCGCCCAAAAGACATGCTCGTGTATCGTAGCTGCCAATGATTATGGACGGTCACGCTTTGGTCACGATGTGTAGTAGTAACTGATCACGATCTGCCAATGAGTCCGCGATCAAGTCGTGAAATATAACCCTTCTCGTTTCCTGCAGCTGTTTCCAACAAAAAAAATCAGGCTTATGAGCGACTTATATGAAATATAATCTATCAACTAAGAATGAGAGAATTGCAGGTGGATGCAAAGCAAGACCTTGAAATTCTCGAAAATTACTCTATTGTCACATTAGAATTACACGACACTCTTATGACATCCTGGGCTCGTGGGTTTGTAGGTTAAGTGGATCCTCATTTCAAAAGGCACAATAGTGGTCACTCGATGTGAAAGAATGGCAATTTGCATATCGCGAATCTTTTGCACTTTAGTCTTTCACCTCGACATAATCCGACGCCTGAGCCATCATCGATCATCCGTGATAAAACGAGATAACGCTCAGAAGCTACACAATGCGAAACACTCAGGAAAAAACCAGATGTCCAGAAAGAAGGCTGTAGAAATTCAAAAGTCAAATATTTGCCGGCCAACCATTGCACTGCTCCCATACTTGGTCACCAATGAAAACAATCATGATCTGAAGTAAATAGAAAAAAATGCTATGCATCAGTCCGAGAAGTCATCAGTCACTTGCCATCTCCCCTCCCTTTTGTCTTTCCTTTCCTGCCGCCTTTCCCAGCTTTAGCCTGAGATCGCTCCGAGTCCGAGGACTGCTTATCCGAGTCCGAAAGAGAGCCGACGTCGTTTTGCCGGCCTGATCTGTTGCGAGAGGGTCCTGCATCTGACCGCTGACCGGTGTCAGACATGTGGTTCACTGGAGGAAATCGAGCATTTTTGAGCATCACAATCTCCTTCAGCCATCCATTCTCCCGTCGTAAGTCGGCCACCTCGCGTTCAAGATCTCCCGCGCGACCTGTCAGGTCTGAGATTGACCGCTCCAAGTTTACTGTATTCTGTTTCTTCTTGATACGAAAGCGCGCTATGAAAGTGTGCGGTGAAATCGTGGCTCATGCAAGTGGTGGTAAGACCTCACCAGAGGCCGCTGTATTCCTACGGCGCTTCTCATCATTGTTGAGAGCAAGATCTCCTTCAGTGTGGTTATCCACGGTAGGGGAAGGCGACGAAGATGGGGCGCCTGGGTGATGGGCGGTCGGCATATTCTGAGAGAGCAATGAATAATTATTGGACAAACCTGTACCGGATGTGGAGCCTTGCGCGTGATGCTCTTGATTGAGCGCTTGCTGTAGCCAGTCCAAGTCCGTGGAAGAAAACTGGGGTAATTGCGTATGACTCGTCTGTCCATGAGCGAACCCCGCGTCATGGATATTCAGATGTGCACGAGGATCACTCATTGGCGGCAACGTAGAACTATAGGAATGTGGAGGAAACATATGATGAGGCGAGAATCCAGCAGCGGCGATCAGTTGGTCGAGCTCAGTCGTATCCTGCTGATTATGCCGCTGAACTAATCGTAGAGTATGAAGTTTGTGAGAGTGGAACTCACTATGTTCGTATCCAAAGCTGGTGTTGTAGAAGCGGACCTAGAACGAGATCTCTGCGTGTTGTTGGAGTGCGGATTTGAGGTCCCCTGTCCGTGGAAGCCATCCATTTCAAATGAGAATGATAACTGAGCCAAAGCTTCTAATTCTGCTTGGACAGTGGGCAAACGGGATGCAAGATTTTGAGTTTCTAGGTCTCTGCTTTTGAACGGAAGCATGACTTCGAATTCAGGGAAATCACATAGAAGCCACAGGAAAATGGCCAGGGAAGATAGACCTCACACCAATACGCCATCGATGAATGAGATTGCGACAACTTGAGCGAGAAGTACGCCACCCCAAAGACTTTCGAAAGTTGCCGGTTTCGACGTGCACACGACATGATATCTCACGGGGCGAGATAGATTATTCTCAGAAAGGCGAGAGACCAGTTCATGCGCCTCCTACGGAACTGCCTTTGGTAAAATGGTGCCCCTAACTCAACCAGACACTGACATAGAGTCTTAGTCAGCATTACGCCACGTACAATCTTTCGATTGGACTCATCTCTACAAATCCATCGTATCTAGGTCCTCCTCCGATAATAAAGCAGGGATGGTAAATAGACACACGCTTATTATGACTTCTGCATACTAAATATTACCCTAGTTGATCCGGGTACGATCCAAGGACGGAAATTTTCGTCTCGATTTATCTCCCAACAGCGACATCTCGGTTTTACTGGCCAAAGTCAGTGATACTTGCTTGCTTTATTGAAATTAAGCTAACTGGTCATTAGATTCTAGAAACCACAACGGACGCAGATGTTTCCAGCTTCACAATATCCAATCAACCGAGAGGAAATGAGGCGATGTTCTCAAGTTTGAAGGGAAGGAGTTTACAGAGTTTAGGGCTCAAGTGGGTTTTCATATATTTTCATTGCTGAAAATCTCATAGTCCCCCTAGTCACGGAGATCTTGTATTCGTATCATATCAGTCCAAGCCTTCTTCATCAGGGAGCACAGAGTCTGGATCATCGCATGTCCCAGATGGGCCATTGAGCGTTCCAGATCACTCCAAGCGCCCATGGGAAATTGTCACAGAGGATCTTATCGATGTATACTGGAGATCTCAGCCCGGAAAGATACCGCGCGGTCGAGACTCGCGTTTCTGCAAACACGGCGCGAATGGAATGTGTGACTACTGTATGCCCCTGGAGCCTTACGATGCGTCCTATCACAAAGAGAACAACATCAAGCATCTTTCATACCACGCGTATCTACGGAAAATCACCCCGAAATCGACAACTTCCGCCACTTCTGCGCTGCCGCCACTGACACCGTTGACATACAAGGTAAAAGTCCCATGCCCCATTGGAGGTCATCCTTCTTGGCCGGCAGGTATCTGTACATCCTGCCAACCATCGGCAATCACGCTCCAATCGCAACCATTCCGAATGGTTGATCATCTGGAGATAGCTTCTATGGACATCGTCGATCGATTCCTGCAATCGTGGCGTAAGACAGGTTTGCAGCGCTTTGGGTGGCTAATCGGGAGGTATGAAGCCTACGACAAGGTTCCTATGGGTGTTAAAGCTGTCGTTGAAGCAATTCATGAGCCACCCCAGCAAGGCGAACTTGACGGGCTTACTCTCGGCCTTCCATGGGAAGACGAACCCCGTATTCGAGAACTCGGACAGTCAGCATCTACTCCCCTGTGCATCGTGGGCTATATTTTCACCGACTTGGATCCGACGCCTGAAGACCGCACCAAGAACGTGTATAAGCGACATCCTGGCTCATTCTACTTGTCGTCGTTAGAGGCCATCTTTGCTGCTAAGATGCAGAAAGATAACCCGACTATCTCAAAGTCATCGCCGACGGGGCTGTTTGCCTCGCGCCTGGTTACTGCGGTGTTAACGGCTACGGAGGATGGACAGGTGGACGTTGCTGCATATCAAGTATCAGAACAAGCTGTTGCGATGGTTGACGCAGATATGATTGAAGCAAGCGTTGACCCTGGAATCGTCAGGGTGAAGGAAGAAGATCGTTCTCATGACTCGGCGAGATACGTTCCTGATGTGTTCTTCACCTACAAGAACGAATACGGACTGGAAGTGAAGAAAAGTGCGAAACCTTGTTTCCCCGTGGAGTACTTGATGTTGAATGTATGCGTCTCGCCTAATTTTTCATCTGCGTTGAGTTTGACTGTTTGTTAGGTAACACATGGATTCCCTCAAAACCCGTCTCCTTTATTCCTTTCTACTCAGTATAACATCGAGAACAGGCCAGGCTTGGAAGATCAGCGTGTAGAGCAAGTCATGTCAAAGCTTGCGAGCCTTGATGCGCCCCAAATCCAGGACAGTCGCCATGCCAAACCCGGAGAAGCTCATAAACGGATCGAACTCGCTCAATGGCTAAGCGATTGGCATCTCATCACGTTTCTGGGGACGACGCAGCTGTTTTCGCCCGTGAGTATCCGCTTGGGGTCTTCATGTCTAAAGCATCTTTATGGTATCGTTTAGGATGATATGAAAATCCTCATACGGACATTATCGTCTCCTACGCTTCTGGAAGATATCACCCAACTTGACGCCGTCCTCGCTACAGAGGGCTGGCAGACTCTGATGACATTCACACGGGAGAGTGCTCGTACGCTTGCTGGGTTTCTGTTCTCTAACTATCCCTGACGAGTTGTTTTACAGCTGCACGACCATCGACTTCGGCCCCGAGGACATCGAGTGCGATGGACGAAGACATCCCGCCGGAAGTGTTTGACCAAATTGCGGCTGAAGAAGCTGCGCGTTCAGACGCAGGTCCGTCTCAGGATGCGGGGAACATTAGAATTTGCCCGCACTGTACATTTGAAAATAGTGATGGTGGAACGGACTGCGAAGTGTGCGGCCTGCCGCTGTAGATAGGGAAATGATTAACGACGAGCGGTTGGTGTAAGGTACATAATTGTCATACTTGTGTATATATATGTGATATTGCAGCTTTCAGTCAACGGTTTACTTCCAATCAACCTCATAAAATACAGGCAATAAGTACAAAGGACATACTAACGTGCTAATTCATGCAAATGGTTCGGTAAAGGTGCCACTGTTCTTGAAAGTGCTGAAAAAATGTCTGACAAGAGACCCTATGATTAACCCGACTCGAAAAAAAAAACAGTTACACTACTTCATAACTATAACAAGCTGCTCGAGTCTGGGTCACTGTCTGAGGATCCACCATCCGGTGAATGCAATCCCAAACAGGATGCCGAGAGCTCGTGCGACTAGTACGACGACGAGTGCCTTTCGGATGGCAGAGTAGAATGTGCTTAATGCAGAACCGGACCAATTGATGCTAGACGGGGGGGGGATCAGCTGGCGATTGAAGGTGGGTCAAGGGCGAAAGACTAACCGTCTGTCATTGGAACCTCCATCTCGAACGCTTGCTTCCCAGCCACGAACAACTTCTCGGTAACGTTTTCCAAATACCCTGTGAGAAGTGTATTAGACTTGAGGGAAAGAAGGAAAGAGGTTTCAACGCACCAGATCCAAAAGTTTACATCCGGATAAGAAAACCGAGGAAAGACGCTGCCGAGACTCGGAGCAACCACATCTACCCTTAAGCCTTCTACGTCGGTCTGGTACGGTAGCTGCATGACAGGTGACAAGGGTGAGTTGTTTGTGTCCGCGACTTTTCCGGTTGAAGGGTAGGTCATGTATGACATGAGATCAAGCATCATGCCGAGGGATAAACCCCATAACTTGAGATTCTGCGTGGGCTGTTGTGGGGAGGAGGTGCCTTTCTCGAGCTTCTTTACTGATTTAGGATCTGTGGATGAAGGATCCAGTAAGATGGCAGGGAACTGCATGCTGCCTATCAAGAGGCGGACGATAAGCCGCAGAGCAGTTGAATGTTTTGGCGCAATGCGGGATGCAGCATCGACTGTGACGGTTGACCACTTTGGGGGGGTGAAGGGCGAGACGAGGGACGCGAGTGGGGTCCAGTGGAGAGTAGTAGTTGAGACAGGATCGGCGAGTGGCGCATCTGGGGTGAGCTGGAGAAAGACAAAGGGCGATAAAACCATTAACAAGCGTTTTCCGAGCGAGGTTGTGATCTCGCGATCGTCGAGTTGGCCAACGCATGTATATTGTGTCTCCGCGAGGTCGATACCTATTTCTTCCCACGTCTGGCGCATGGCTTGGGACACGAGGGATAAACTTGAAATGCATGGGGTTGGTGGAAGGCGTGGCTCACCTGTGTAAAGGCCCCCTTCGTCCTCTGGTTCCATCCTGCCGCCGGGAAAGGCTACATGTGCCTCCTGTGTGTTACGAGGCGCGCCGTCATCCACGAAAGGCGTGTCGCGTCGGAGAAAGAGGATTTCTGGACGGGCGTTTAGGTCATTTACCCAGTCGAGTTCAAAGAAGTCGGTGAGGGAGGATGGTGTGGTTGGTGGTACAGGTGCATTGGGGGAGGGTACAACACGGAAGATGAGAGCTACGGCTGCTCGACGAGGTTCTGAGGGAGATGGTCAGTTTTGACGGGGACAAGAGGTGTGGGATGATACGAACGAGTTGGTGGTGAGGTTATGACGCGAGGGGGTGTTGTTCTGATTCGTTGGAGAGCGCGGGAGAGCAGGGGTACGACATTGTCTGTTTCACCAGAGATAAGGGACATGAAGGAAAGAAAAGAGAGACGAATACCTTGGGCCATTGGCGAACAGCAAATGGTCACTCGAGCACAAGTTGCCCCAAACAAATTTAGTCACTGACGTCGATTCACGGCATCTCCCGCTCTTCCCCCATTAGGATGCTACGTCCACATCGCTCATATTTATTCTATGTACTTTTCAGATTTCGGCCCATCCTCCATCACTTTCCTCCCCACTGAACAATGCAAGCAAAAACACGATAGCACTCGCCCCCAACCTCATACCTAGCCCCCGATAAAGCTGCCCTATACCCGAATTCCTAAGCCACCCACCCTCCGAGTCAGACTCTGTGCGTTCCTGTCCCTTGGCGCTAGCTTGACTTCCGCGGCGCTTCCGTCCTCTTGAAATCGGCAAATCGGACCGTTCCTCCGTTAAAATATGCCAAAACGCATCCACAACTCCATTATATGGTGCCGGTCGCAACTCGACACACCCTTTCAGAGGCTTGGCTGTTCCGCGGACCTGAACCTGCAATCGTCTCCGAAAAGTCTCGAATGGAAGAGTCACAAGCAGCCCGATGCAGCTACCGCCAAGCTCCGCGAATCCCCACGCGATAGGATTGGTGTCTTCTGAAATGTGGGCACCGAGATATCTAGCAAGCAAGCCTGGAAGCGCAAGAGAGATAGCCGGCCGAAGTGTGTTGTCTATCACAGTTGGGATCAAAAGGTGGGGATGTAGATAGATGCCCTTTAGACCACCCTCGTCTCGAAGGATCTGGGACAAGGCATCGAGGGGACCTGAATATGTACGGTGACGAGATGCGAAAGACTGTACTATCAACCGCGTCCGAATGAGATCAAGGGGAGAGATCAAGAATCCTGTGATTAGATGAGAGGCTACAGGTAAAGCGATCGGCGGCTGTTGGAACGGTGACATTGTTGGAAAGAAAATGGATTGCAGGAGATTCTGAATGAGAGGTTGCATGGTCGAGGAGACAACTTCCATAACACAGGACGTTAGTAGACCTTGATTGGCATGAAATTGAGCGCTGATAACCGGTCCGCATTTCAATGAACATACCCTTCCACAGGGCCAGCCATCCTTCTCCACGAAATGAGGCTATTCGTTTCATCATGCCCCACACCCCATCAGCACTTCCAACCGGAATGATGTACTCCGGTCGTGTATCATCTTCCAACACCGAGCGGCGTATGACGTAACCTTGGTCATCCGTCTGCTTTGGAGCAATGTGACGAGCGGTAGGAGTACTCTGTGGATCGGTAAAGTACGAATCATCGTTCGAAGAGTCACTCAGCTAATATTTCCTTAGCATCGAAGTGGTGAATATGGGGGTATAAGGGGCCCACCGCATCATCAGGTTCTTCAACATACTCTGCTTCCACGGGTTCTCCCGCGTGTCGAGGAACCCATTGAACTTGTAGCAACAGTTTTCCCACCTCCCACGGCATAGCTATAGCAGTACTAGTGTATTGTAACACTGCGGACGCAACGAGTGTCTTGAGGAGATCTGCTGCATTGATACTTGATGGTTCGCTTAGGTCAAGAGAGGGAGAAAGATCGAAAATGGAGTTGTGAGAGGGTCTGGTAGACCATTGATATGATGGGCCCGGTGGTTCTGACTCTGGGACCTTGACTGGCTGTGAAGAGGTAGGAGGAGTGAAAGCCCAACTAGATGACGGGTCGATGTAGAGGTCGCGTAGAGATGCTGGTGCATTCATGGCAGTACGTATTGAATGATCCCTTGGGTTTGCACCGACCAGCAGGCCACTTGCTGTGTAGAGTTCTGCAAGTCAATTGCAGAGTAAGTTTATCGGAGAAGGTGATGCCAAACAAATACGAAACGGTTCCCACAGTAACCTCAGAGTGCTATAGCCTATGTATAGGCTAAAATCAGTTAGCGAAATCCAGCGCTCCCGATTTGTTCCTTATGGTAGTTGTCAACTGCCGCGATAGTGGCGCAGCACGAGGCCCTGCAGCTGAAAGGAACGTTCCGAACGTGTTCAGGTCCATTACGCAGCTTGTAAATGGCTTCTGGTTTGGAGCGGTATATATCACAGCTGAGATCTGAGACGGAACCTGCACAGCAAGTGGATTTTGTGACGTCGGCATGTGACGTCCTGGATGGATACACTGACATCAGTCTAACCCCTGTTCGAACTTCAACCTATTCGGCCGCTCAACACGCTCCCTGCCCTTTCTTTCACTTATCTCCCATTTCCCTCTCCCTTTTGCATGGCACTCAACCTCCCTACAAATGGCCCAGCTGAGGTCAACGACGTATTCAAACAAGACAGACACCAGGGTCGTGTTGCTGTGCACTCTTTTGATCCCGCAGCGTCCCCTGCTGAAAAAGGCGCCGCTGCGGGAAAAGCTCGAGACCAGCTCAAGAGTGTTAAAGATTCACCGGCTCCTGGCGAGCGAGGTTGGTCTATGATGTATCAAGGGACCCGAATACTGACATCATCCCTATCTACAGAGGTACAGTTCCAGGTAGGCGGCTCCACTGTCGTGCCTACAATTACAGTGCAAGATACCGACTCAGAGCGGGACAAGACAGCTTCTACGTCGAAGCAGGATATCGAGAATGGTGCCCCAACCATTCCCGGTGAATTGCCAGCACACCTCGCTCCCGTAATTCCCGACTGGTACAAGGTCGGTTGGCGACAGATGTCTGGCATCGACAACGAAAAACCTGAAGGCGAGGAGAAGGACAAAGGCATCCTTGACATGTTTCTCTCTGAGCAATTTTATGGAAGCTGGTATCACAATGCGGCTCTTATCATCTTTGTGGGTTCTCCAAACCTCGTGTAACCCGACTTCTTGACCTAATCAATCAATTCTCTTTTCAGGCAGTTTTTGCTTCACACTTCTTAACCCGCTTTGGATTCGGCTGGGGTTGGCTATTCATCATTCTTGCGATATGTAACACGTATTACAGCACTTCTCTCGAACGCGTTCGACGTCATGCACGTGACGATATTCAACGAGAGCTGGTCAAGACACGTCTCGCCTCCGAACATGAATCCGCTGATTGGATCAACAATTTCCTTGACCGTTTCTGGCTCATCTATGAGCCTGTGCTCTCCGCAACCGTAGTTGCTTCAGTGGACCAAGTCCTGAGTACCAACACCCCGCCATTCCTCGACTCTCTCCGACTGACACAGTTCACTTTGGGCACGAAAGCTCCCCGCATCGACAAAGTCAGGACCTTTCCGAAGACAGCTGATGATGTCATCATGATGGATTGGGGCATATCGTTCACGCCAACTGATGTCTCAGACTTGACGCCTCGACAACTTGCTGCTAAAGTGAACCCGAAAATCGTGCTTTCCGTGCGCATCGGGAAAGCTATTGCAACAGCGACCATGCCCATCCTCGTCGAAGACATCTGTTTCAGCGGCCTCATGCGTATCCGCATGAAATTGATGTCCAATTTCCCTCACGTCCAAGTCGTGGACTTTTGCTTTTTGGAGAAACCAGTCATTGATTATGTGCTTAAGCCCATTGGTGGGGAGACATTTGGGTTTGATATCAGCTCCGTGAGTATTCCTTTGTGACTATCTCCCCAGTCTTGATCTCATGCCAATTTATCAGATTCCCGGACTCTCAGCCTTCATCCGCGAGATGACGCATGCAACACTTGGTCCCATGATGTACGACCCCAACGTCTTCACCCTCAATCTCGAGCAAATGCTCTCCGGTAAACCTTTGGATGCAGCAATCGGTGTTCTTCAAGTGACGGTCCAATCTGCCCGTGGAATCAAAGGCACGAAGATTGGTGGTGGAACGCCTGACCCGTATGTCAGCCTGACCATCAACGACCGCGTTGAGCTTGCCCGGACGAAATATAAGCATAATACGTATGTTGCTTCCCTTCACGTCTATCGTGATGGCACTTATTTGTTTTTCTAGATACAATCCCACGTGGATGGAATCGAAATTCATCCTTATCAACGCCTTGAACGAGTCTTTGGTACTTAACCTGTGGGACTATAATGACCACCGGAAGAACACACAACTGGGTTCAGCGACGTTTGAATTGTCGAAATTGCTTGAAGATGCCACTCAAGAGAACATACGGTCTCCCCTTCTGAAAGACGGAAAGGAAAGGGGTGAGTTACGGTATGATCTAGCCTGGTATCCCGTCTTGGAACCAGAAGAGGGCAAGGAAATCGGGGAAACATGTAAGTTGGCAACGAGTGCACAGTATATATGGTCCTTATCCTCTTCTAGCCGTTGGAATCGTCCGTCTTACTGTGCATCAAGCAAAGGATTTAGATGCTTCAAAATCCCTGGCCGGGGATCTGAATCCACTTGCACACGTCCTCATTGGAAATGCAAAATCCCCTGGACACGTTACCCCTCGCTTCAAGCACACCAACAACCCTATCTGGGAGTCTCCTTATGAGTTCATCTGCTCAGACAAGGACTCTGCTGTCATCACAATCAAAGTTATCGACGACAGAGACTTCATGAAGGATCCGGTAGTCGGTTACATGTCAATCAAGCTTACTGACCTGTTAGTGTGCATGGGAGAAGCGGGTAGGGATTGGTTCCCACTGAGCGGTTGCAAGTCCGGGAGATTAAGGCTGTCCGTTGAATGGAAACCACTGAATATGGCGGGTAGTATACAAGGTGCTGATCAATATCAACCACCTATTGGCGTCGTCAGGCTTCTTTTGGATAAAGCAATGGATGTCAAGTATGTTTCCATCGATTATCTAGTCATGGCAGTTGTTAACCAAAAACAGGAACGTAGAAGCCACACTTGGAGGCAAGGTAAGATATCTTGAACGAGCAACACACCCTTGATGTCTGACTGGGATATGTGTTTTAGAGCGACCCATACATGCGTGTGCAAGTCAACAACGTTACAAAAGGCCGCACGGAGGTCGTTAACAACAGTCAGGATCATTTCTGCTCATCTGATTTTTTATTCATGGGACTTTGTAGACCTTAACCCTGTCTGGAATCAGATCACTTATGTCCCTGGTACATACCAGCTTTTATTTATCCTTTGGATGGCTGACTAACTGCTATATTCGTTTAGTCCACTCGTTAAAAGAGGTAAGTGCTTAGGAGTCACATCATCGGTTCATCAATTCTGAGGACGCTCTTGCTAGACGCTCATGTTGGAATGTATGGATTACCAGAATCTGACAAAAGTATGGGTCTTGAATGTTCTGGCCATATTTGGAGAACTGACAATGATGATTTGACAGGATCGATCATTGGGCTTGGTCGAATTGCACGTTTCTGCTCTCGCTAAGGAATCAAGTGATGCGCAGTACCGCTACGAGTCCACCGGCACCAGGGAGGCAACGGAACAGTTTCGCCTCGAGAAAGGCAATGTCTATAAAGGCCAATTACACTACACTGCAACTTTTATTCCTGCCTTGGCACTCAAAGGTATCAAGTTCGAGTCTCAACAAACCGAGACCGCTGCAGGTACCGGCAGTGGCGATGACGTTAGCGATCAAGGTTCTTCCGTCTCATCGTCAGATGAAGAAGTGCAAGCTGTCCCTCCCGGCCTCACGTACAAACCTCCGCCACGAAGAGACGCCGGCGAGGATGCACCCAAGATAGTTGAGGCGACTAAATCGAATGGTAGCGCTGGAAGCTCAGATGCAGACACAGTGCATACAGCTGAGACGAGCGCGCAACAGGAGGAAGGTGTTGAGATGAGTATCGACGACCTGTTAACTCACCGTACGTCAAACCTCAGCTTTGTGGGTTTAAACAATACTGAATCGCGAATTTCGACAGAATCTGGTATCATCATCTTCAATGTGAAATCTGGTACACTGGCTAAGAAGGCCCGACTTGAGGTCCTTCTCGATGACGGCTATTGGCCTTGCCTCAGCACATTGAAGTCACGAAGTCCCCATGCCGTGTGGGAGTATGTTGGTGAAGGCTTCATCAAGGAAGTCGATTTCAGCCGCGTATGGCTACGTCTCAACGAGGCTGATGAGGGGGAGAAAGATGACATTATCGGAGAATGGAAAGGCGATGCGAAATCATTCTTGAAGTCAACTTTGGTACGCCGTATCTTGTAGTTCCTACAGATGGGAAGTGACGGGTTTGTACACTAGGCTGGACCTCAGTCGTTCACATTGCGTGATGACGATGAGCGGGAGTCTACCGTAGTCATTGAAGCGCGTTATGTGCCGGTGCCGGTACAGCTCGAACCAAGAGAGACTGTGAACAGTGCGTCACTATGGCTCATTTTGCAAATTATTCTCTGACTCGACTTTTCAGATCAGGGAATACTCCGGGTGCACTTGGCAAGAGGTCATAACATCGCTAGTGCTGATAGAGGAGGTGAGTAATTTTCATCCAACTCGATCTAACAACCCCTCATTTTGGACATCTCTCCACAGGCAAATCTGATCCTTTCGCTGTCTTCACTTTGGATGGAGAGAGGGTGTTCAAGTCGGAGACGCAGAAGAAAACATTAAATCCCGAATGGGATGAGGATTTCAGCGTTCAAGTGGTATGTCACTATCACATCATCAAGCACCAATAAAATGACACTCTACTGTGTAGCCGTCCCGAGTTGGGGCTGACTTTTCTGTTGAAGTCTTCGACTGGAATCAAATCGAAACTGCAAAGAGCCTGGGTGCGGCAAAGATCGATATTACAGACATCGAGCCCTTCGAGTCTACTGAGCGGACGTTGAACCTGGTCTCTCCCAAACATGGGGAGAAGGGCCAAGTGATGATAAAAATGATGTTTACTCCAGAAATTATCGCGAGGGCAAGGAAAAACACGTCCACGTTCAACACCGCTGGAAGAGCCGTGACACAAATTGGAGGGTTCCCCGTATCCGCTGGAAAGGGCGTGTTGCAGGGCGTCGCTGGTGTTTTCAGGAGAGGGGACCGGGATCGAGAACCCTTACCTGATATACCATCAGGACAAGCATCCCGTCCTATTGGGCTACCTGAGAACTTGGAGGCTAGAACCGCTGCCTTTCCAAAGTCTTCTATGGATGGCTCACCGCAAGAACCAGGTACCCTCCAGGTCACTGTTGTGAATGCTAAAGACCTGGCCAGTAGTGACAGTAAACCGTATGCCACCATCCGTGTAGGAGACAAAGAAGTCAAGACAAAACACACCGGAAGGACAGGAAACCCAGAATGGTGTGTAATATTCGTCTATTATACGACTGTGATTGACTTTGTCGTCGCAGGAATGAAACATTTGATTTTTCCGCTGGGGCATTCACCCCGAGACTGTTTGCGTGGATCTATGATCATAAGACGCTTGGCAGAGACAAAGAACTGGGCGAGGGTGAAGTCGATGTGGGTATCTTCTTCGTCTGTTATTCGAGCCTCTCTTGATATTCCTTAGATCTGGCGTCACATACAACCAACGGGAGTGTCAGCCGCTGATGTCTTGTTGGAATTGCGCCAGGGTGGACAGCTGCATCTGAAGTTGCAATTCGATCCGACTGCCAACCCATTGGCAAGAAGCATCACTGGCTCTTCTGGTGATAGATCCAGAATTACGTCACTGCCGTCACCGTCCCGGTTCAGCCTGTCCAGAAACCGGCGTCCTATGCAAGATCATGATGACTGAAAATGCGTTGTTTTTCCTCTTTCTTACTTTCTGCATTTCAGTAATTACGATACAAATTATTGTGTTACAGCATACTACCAGTTTGGCATATTTCTACTATTATTTCCCCAACCAGGCATCAACTTTGCCTGATCATGCGCTAGCGCTTGCGAATAGGATACATAAACTATTTGTCCTCGATCACCGGCGTCTCTTGGAAAAGGCTGCGAGTAAACCTTATTACGAACAAATGCTCACGTCCTGCCCTACGATGAAGGACGACCTGCTTATGGGTCAGCTCGATCGAGGAATAATGACACTACTGACTTCACTCTGGAGGCCGTGAACTTCCAACATTCTGTGGCGGATGTTTGGGATGTTATTTTCCTTGACAGCAACAAGATAAAACCGTGCACGCGGGGCCATGAGTGGCTGATGCGCAATTAGAATAACCTCCCCTATTTCAATACCATGCCATACCTCCACGAGATCAAGAAACTGGTCAGTTATGTTCATCCCATCAGAACCCCCTGCCCAAGAACCTTGTATGTCGCGGGTATTTTGCGCCTCTCTTACTTCATCGGCGAGAGTTGGAACGTAAGGAGGGTTGAAGATGATAACATCGATAGAGCGTTTCAGACGGGAATGGAAGGGTAGGGCAAAACTTGAGTTGATAGGCTCAAGAGAGACCTAGGCGAGCATAAATACTACTGGGAAAAAGAGCTGGGATGGCTGACCTTGTTCTGTACGCCTGTAGAAAGGCTGCATAAACATGCGTGCGGATTTATATCTGTACAGAGATAGACTAGAAGAATGTCCGTTCGTTGTCGACGAAAATATAAGATTATTTCAAGTTAACGCACGTACTGATGGCCCAAGAATCTTTGCAATAAAGCAAGTCACGCATCCCGATCCCGATCTAGAGAAAGATAGTGACAGTTCCTCCAGCTCGAGTGGATGCAAGATACCCGATTTCTAAACACACGATAGGTTTATCATTCTTTAGTTCCTGCGCGTCAGCTTCCAGCGCGTCAAGGAGTAGAAATGTATCCTCTGGGTAAACAAAAAAAGTTCAGTCTCGTAGAATGGAAACTAGGTGGAAAGGCTACCTGCTGGTTCATACACATGTTCATAGTTCTTGCTAGTTAGATGGGATAGATCAGGCGTTGGGAGCATGAGTAGAAATAGTCGAGTCACGTTTATTCTCGAAACCCAGTTATGCGGATGTTCACAAGAAGGCACTTTGCTCAATCTCTCATATTTCACATAGGGACGACTTATACAGCACCAGTCCAACCCTCCCATGAGTGTAGCCGGAGTCATCAGTCTGACCATTCAGTCCGCGCACCTCACATTGCCATGGAGTACATTACGAGGGGGATCTCCAGATCTCTTTGTGAGCATCAGTATCAACGGGGGCCCTGAAGTAGGAAAGACGAGCCATCGAGCGCATGAGTATGTGTGTCGTTTATCTGTCACTTGAAGTTCTAATCTAGCGCCAGTTTCAATCCTTCCTGGATGGAAACAATATTTGTTATTCTATGCTCGCTAGATGACACTTTGACCCTGACCCTCTTCGATCGCCATGAACATCGGAAGCACACGCTTTTGGGAGTGTCCACGTACAAGCTATCGAATCTGAGGGAGGATAAAGCTCAAGGGGGTCTGCTCCTGTCTCTTCTGAAAAGAGAGAAAACTCGTGGAGAATTGCTCGTTGATTTGATTTACTATCCTCTCATGCATAAGAATTATCGCGATAGCAAAAACATCTGTAAGTACGACGGAGTCTATCCCATTTACCTAAGTTTCGATGGCTTATTCACTGGCAGCTACTGGCGTAGTCTCGCTCACTCTGCCTCAGGCTAGAAATCTGGATGCCAGTGGGTCTCGTTCTGGCCACCTCAGTCCACTTGCAAAGGTTTGCCTTGGATATGATGATGGCGTCCCTATCTTGATCACCAATCGCTGCAAACATACTCTGAACCCTATGTGGCTGGCGCAGCATGATTTTTACTGTGCAAGGAAAGAAACATGTATCATCACTGTTCAGGTTATCGATGACCACCTAGATGATCCAGTCGTGGGTCATCTCTCTTTATGGCTGGATGATCTTTTGGACGGCAATGAGACAGGTGTCGAGTGGTGGCCAATGAGTGGCTGCAGGATTGGAGAGGTCATGATTCGCGCCGTGTGGAGACCTGTCGACCTCAACAGCTACTGAATTCACTTGCATCAGTGATACCCATAAACAAATGATACCGGACGGCATTTACTCTTCATATGACGACACTTCTACTGGGGACACGACGAGAGCATCTGGTATGATATATACTAGTGGCACAATACTTGACTCTTTTAACGCAATGTAAGCCGCCTGATATTCATAGAACCGTCAGATCTGGCGACGTGTTTTTCGATCTGTTCCTCCGTGATCACAGGCTTCTTCCCGAGTTGTCTGTAAATACATCGACACGATAAATCCCGCGTTACGAAGAACGAACAAATAACAATACCGTTTCTTCTTCTTTGCGGCATAGACTCCCATTTCCACTTCATCGTCGAGCTCTTTGCCGGTCGAAGTTCCCTGGCGAGCTTTGTATCTTGTTGCTGGAAGAATTACGACGGAGCCATCAGGGTCATCGAGCACCAGGTCATCCATTATCTGTTCAAGCTTCGACAAATGGTTCCTGTCTCCTGGCATTGTTCTATGAGTGTTTTTACCATGAGATAGTATAGGAGAGGGATTGGGAAGGTGTTGGATGACTTTCGCCCTCGGTGTCTTGTTCCTGTTTGAAGCGGATGTAGTCACAGCAGCCCATTGATCTTTGTCGTCTTCCTGAACATATTCGCTGTCGATCTTGCTCGTCATGGCGCTTGTCCCTACGACACTCTCTTCATCACTTTGTTCCGTCTCCGTCATCATCGCCTCTTCGTTATCGGAAGCTAATGGGAAATCCGGGATAATTTCCTGCATTCCTTTTGTCACTGTATCTTTTTTGTTGATTGTAGTTGGTTTTGTGTCTATCTTGGACTTCTTTGATAGCGGAGACTGAGAGAAAGAGTTGCTTAGGGCGGAAGCGAGCTTGCTACTTATGTGCGATGTGGAATCTCCCTCGTCATCGTCTGAATCCTGGTCATGCGTTATCTCAAAAGCCAAGTACATCCACCGAACTTGAAAGCCCTACCACGAAATGTCCACCCCTCAGGCTCAATTCGACGTTCTCCACCTCTGATTCAGACTCATCACCGCCACACGGCGGTTCCTCAGGATTTCCGAAGAACCCAGCTTGATGCAACATGTCGATCTTCGCATCTGTCTTTAACTCGTTTTGCTCTAACTGCAGCGCGGTGGACTTTAGTAGAAGTATAAATCTGTTTGGGGGTACTGACCTCAGTCATCAGTCGCCTGGAGTACATTCCTTCCATGTTCCTCATACGTTCCTCCATTTCGCGCATGACCTCTTCTCTTGTCTCCGCCTCGACGATAGCACATCTCATCTCCGACTCGAACAACTGTTACATCAAAGATCAGAGGAGTATAATTCTGTAGAACTGTGGAACCAACCTGCATACGCAAGTCTTCGACTTGGTCAAACAAGGCATCTACGAGAGGATTGATAGGCTCGTCGTCGCTCGCATCTTCTTGGTCTTCACTGGGTTCATCTTCTGTAAATTACAAGACGTGAATGATTGCAATTCACCATCACACAGCTCTGAATAATACCTTCGAGCACTTCTAGGATAGCTTCGCTCGGTTTCCTTCCACTTCCAGGGCCTCCCATAGGAATTGTTACCTTTCGCCGATACGGACTAGGAGCAATCTCAGGATCTTTCAGTGTGAGCGGACCCAGTTCCTTGATTTTCATGCCGTGGGTTTTACCGGGGCCTGCTGGCAGACGATAGAGCGGAGCAGGTGTAGGTGTGGTGTATACTTCCCTTGCGAGAGCAGCAAATTTCATCACATGGGAGTTCTCGTCGTACCCTGTATCGTACGGGTTGACGTTGACTATCATGACCTGCAAGATGCGTCAACAAAAGAAAAGGCAGGGAAAGGGTTGCAACTTACGGCCCTTCCATCGCCCACAAAATAATCCATGAGTGCCTCAGTGAGTTTGCTGTGTCTGAATGGGACGACCGCCAATCCTTTTTTCACATCTTTGGTGTCCATTCTACCTTCTTTGCCAACCCCTTCTTTTGACAAGCTCATAGCTAGCTTACGCTGGTTCGAACGCATGACTTCCATGCATTGCCCGAGGACCATAAGTGATTTATTGATATTGCCAGCTTCCTTGAGACGGTCCCCTGTGGTATGGGTATGCTTAGTGCGCTCAGACCCGGCAAGATCGACAAGCGTCAGCCTTGATATTTGAAGGGCGGTGGGATCCTAAGGAGGATGACAATACTTCAGAATACTATTAACGTTAGAGTGACCATCCTCAAACTTACGCCTCTCTCGCCTCTGTGTCCTCTGACGATCTTGATAATGAACATGCCGTGACTTCGGCTGCTCTCTCTGTTCGCCAATGTACCAAAGACACGTCGGTGGAGTTGTCCCAATTTAACAAGCGCTTTGGCTTGCGCTGTACTGTGGACACGGAATTGACGTAGTCCAGCGATGTATTTTCCACTGGTCGCTGCATCTGTATTATCAGAAGGTGGAGAAGGTCTAAGGGGCAACGCGGTTCGCGCCAGCACCAGGGCTTTATCATTCGCTGTCCGTGGATCGGGATCCATGGATGAATCCTCTTTGACAGAAGTGAGAAGATCGTACACCTTTTCATTATAAACTTCGGCGTAGGAAATCCAAATCGTATATTCATAATTTCTATCCACCTTGAGGACGGTAGGGTCAATGTCCGAATCCAGGGTTGTGATGTCCAGATGCTGGCCGAGAACCTCGGCCAATGCAGGTTCTGGAGCTATTTGAGGTGGTTTTGAATCCGTAGCGTCTGCAGGCTCAATTCCGTGCAGTCTGACAGGACGGAACTGGACAAGAGTGATTAGAACAGGTAGTGTTACATTTTGGATTATTCACCTTTCCATCGCCATGTAGACCATCGATACTGTTAAATATCACGTCCAAAGATCTTGGCAATATTCCAGCACTACCTTCCTTTGTTCCTCCCTGAACAGTGTATGTCTTCCCAGAGTTGGTTACCCCATATGTAAACAGTAGGCCACTTTGTCCTTGTAGGGCGTCCTGGACTAATGGCAGTGTAGTTTGTGAAAAGAAGTCAGATTGCGATATGCTGGGTCGGAAAACATGTGAGAAGGTATAGATGGAGGGTGGAACTGCAGATGGCCTGAATCTAGAGGGGTTATTTTGTGGGTCGTGAGGATCTGTCATTCTGACAGACGTCTCCGAGAGTGGCTTTAGGTATGGTTGAGATATAGATTCATCTCCGAGATGAGGTCTTATTCGAAGGTAGGCCTGCAGGAGCTCAGGGTCATTATTTATCCATTGGTACAGCTGACATACCATAATGGGCTCACGGCCTACATCTTGCAATGCGGAAGTTGGTTGCCTAGTAAGTTTGCGAGTGGCTGCTGACTTCGGAGCTGCCTTTGTCGGAGGTGCTACTTCAACTGAGTTTTCTCGGTTCAGTAGCGGCTTGCGCAAAGCTGTCTTTCTAAGGGTCTGGGTATCTGCCGCAGGAGCCTCGAGTACGGCAGTCTTTGTCGTCGCTGCGCGACCTCTAGTGGTCCTGGTGGTAGGAGGTGCCGCAGTTGCTGCAGCCTTTGTACGAGTAGAGGCTCGAGTTGAGGTCGCTGGTTTCGGTGCCATTATTCTTGAACGTCCAAAGCTCAACGTTGTGCGTGACGTATGAACGAATTTGCAAGCTTTTATCTGTACTATAGTTGGGGATACACCACGTGATGAGCGCGCTGCAACAATGTGTCTTGATCTTTTCCCGAAGTGTTAGTATTGTACAACTTATAAAACTTCAGTGGTAGGCCCGAACGTGTCCCCAAGTCTCAAATTTCAATAAGAGCTTGAAAGTAACAGTGCCAGTGACCACTCTATCGAAACGCGGTCACGTGACGATGTCTCGTGAGCGCGTCTGGTCGTTGATTAAGTGACTTTCCTCTTCGTCTCAAGCTCCTTCACAGCTCTTTCTGATTCTTCTGTTCTGAGATAATGGTCGTTAACAAAGACTCGCCACATAGGCGTCGATCCATCGCCGTTCCTACTCAGAATCGTCCAAATATCCTTCCAAGAGTGAAACGGAGGGCCCACAGCATAATTCCGGGTGGTCGTCTGAGCCCCCTCGCGAAAGCTCGCAGATCTCTGGTATGTTGTATGAGTCTAGTAAAGAAGTTGCATGCCCACTAAACTAAATTCAGGTCCCACGAAAGAGTATTCTCAAGACGTTCACCAACACCCTCCACACTGCCGAAAGTTCTGCAGAGTCACAATCATCGCAGCCCCAACCTCAGCCTGAGCAAGAGTCACAGCCAGAATCTCAACTTTTTGTCGCCGATGATGTCGACACTACGCAGTCGATGGATCTCACCAACGACTTCCATACAAAACTTCACGACAATACAACAAGAAAATCATTTGGCGGAAGGCGTGTTAGTTTCGCAGATCACGTACAAGTCCGTTTCATCGCCCGTCCGAACAACAACAACACCAACAGCACTGGATCGCCCGTTGCAGAAAGCACAACTGGAGAGCGTCCACCTGTCATCACTGATGAGAATGTCTACCCAGGTGCTGTACCTAATTCCCGGCGACGCAGCTCGATTCGAAATTCTTTTGCTGGGAGCGAGGGCGAAGATATGGATCTCACTTCAATTGATTCATCTGCTTTTCTGCACGTCGCAGGGCCTGCTATTATGGACGAGGAGTTGGGCGGCAACGACGAGTATATTGATGATATGGAGGTTACTGAAGTTATTCGGGGGGACTTCGTTCGGAAACGATCATTGTCATTTGGTCAGCGTCCTCCATTAGCGCAAGTATCCCAAACAACGCAGGACCAGATGCCCTCGGAGGAACAATCCTGTTCATCCGACGATTCACAAATGACATCGGATGGTTCTGAGTGGTCTGAAGCCATGGAATTTACTGTGCCCTTGGAGAAGCCACGGGGCCCTCCTGACGAAGCATGGCTCGCTTTGAGGAGAGCCACTCACTCAGGAGATACACCAATCGAATCGGAACTGTCCTCCGACGACTTGCATCACGCGAATGTGGATGATGGGATGAATCTAGACGATGCGCTCCAGAGGTTGGAGCGAGCTCGGGACTCGTTTCCAGCTGCTCAACCTATCCTAAACAATGGGGGAGCGCAGTCTCAGGATGACACGTACTCGAGCACAGAAGATAGTTTTCGGGATGATAATCAGACGATGAACATAAGCCAAGTCTTCGGTCAGGCGGGCTCGGATGAACAAAGATACCGCATGAGCATGGGTACCGGGGAATCTACGATGCATGAATCTGAAATATACGGGGCTATTGTTGCACCCGTCCAGTCCACACCCCGAATCCCGCAACAATCTCGGGACCCAGCTCCTGCGCCTGGAGCACCCCCACTCAAGGTCTTTCAACCTCCCTCAGTTACAGTGCCCGAATCAGCCCCAACTCCCTCTAGTCCATCTCGACATCAGCCGAATGTTCCCATACCATTTTCCTTCACTCCGAGACCGCCGACCTCACCCTTAAAGTTCAAGAATCCTACGACAGCGTCGTATTCATCGAAGAACAAACCCGGACCAACATTTTCTGCCGCTTTTGCGCCTCGATCAACACCCAAGAAGGGTTCCGCTGTCATAATATCACCCAACAAACGATCTCGGCCAAATGAAGAGAGCGATCCCGAAAATGCAGATACGGATAAGCCCAGTCCAGCCAAACGGCCTGGTGTAGCTGGCAAATGGCCTTTCACTGCACCCCAGGCCAAAGATGTTGCCCCCGTGGCTCCTTCCCCGAAACCCAAACCTCTCTCTCCTCGTAAGAAGGCACCATTCCAGGCCCCGACGGATAGTGCTCCAGGACCACGTCCCTCATCATCTCTCCGGAGACCCTCTGGCTATTTTGCACGGCGGAAAAGCCTGGGAACAGGATTGGGCTCCAACTTTATTGAACACAATGAAACCCTTGCTGTTAATGCGAGATCCTCACCGAAGAAATCTGGAGTAGGGATCGGCCGGGCTAGCCTGGGTTCAGGCTCAGCTGATGCTTGGACTCGGTTCGAAAAGGATTCCGGATCGGAATTGGGATATGCCAGGGAAAAAGAAACTGAGGTGTCACGTCAAGCGGTTGCCTCTCCCAGAGGATCCCCGGCCCCAGCTTTTCCCCGGCCCAGTTCGACTCGACCTATCTCCCCTGTACGACCTCAACCTATAGCCCATCATGCACGTACACCCTCGCCTCCTATACCTACCGTCGACATCTCTACCTTGATTGGGCCTGAAGAATTCGGAGAGAGTGACGATGTCGAGCAGACTGATCTCAACCCCACGGAGCAGTGGAGAGAAGGCGTGGAGCCTAGCGAATTTGTTGATGACGATGGGGTAAGAATTTTTAAGCCTTTCCTGGTTTCGAGCTATCCTAATTCCCGATGCAGCCGCCGATATCCATTGAGCAGTTTTTCGCGATGACGGGAATAAAGTTCATGGATGAGGTAACGGCCCCCAGGCGCTCCACTCACCCTTCTCAGCAGCCTATCCATCAACCCCGTAGCCCCGACGACATTCCCTTATCCGACTATGTGACTGCTATGGGAATAGATGTTCCG
Organism: Tricholoma terreum; assembly: GCA_003316345.1. Taxonomy (NCBI): domain Eukaryota; kingdom Fungi; phylum Basidiomycota; class Agaricomycetes; order Agaricales; family Tricholomataceae; genus Tricholoma; species Tricholoma terreum. The sequence continues at coordinate 25,292 of QFEU01002986.1, forward strand.
CAGCTAATTCTATACTCCCGCGTCTCCAAAGACTTGCAGGCTTGGGTGGAGAAGAGCAAAGCTGATTTTGCGCAAGCGGAAGATGAAGCTGCGAAAATTACCCCCGAGTTATTTACGGAGTATTCGAGGGCAGACGAAGAGGGTCGGGCAGAATTATTGGTAGGTCTTCATCTTTCTTCTATAAGAAGTGCATTCTCAATTATAATATTTTCATAGCACCAACTTCGATTGATTCGGGTGAATACTAGAGCCCTTGCTAAGTCCGATTGGTATGACTGGAAGCTCCAATGGCTCGAGGGTCTGCGTATCACTGCCGAAAAGACGTTCACGTCCCTTGAGGCGGTAAGTTAATGATTAAATTTCTATGACAAGTTTGTGACGTTTGTAAAGGATGCCAAGGTACTAGAAGACATCATGGCTACAGCAGACAAGGTTATACCTGCGCTACAACAAGAATATGACGAAATCACGCAAGACCTGGAGAAAGAGACTGCTGAAGTAGCTGAGATTGAATCTAGTGATCAAGATTATCTGAACGAGCTCAAGGCTTCCATTGCTGAGCAAAAGTAAGAGCTTATCATGCCCTCGTTTGCGCCGTACCAACCACTAGCTGCTCTTACCAGTATAGAGGTCGAGGCACTTCGGGCGGAAGTCGCAGAAGGGCAGGCACAGCTTCTTTTGCTACAGGAGAAGGTTGAAGAACTTGATGCCCAGAAAGGAGAAGCGAGTACTGCTATTGAAGATGCACGAAGGATATTGCATATACAAAAGAACAGTACGCGAGCCGAGGTATTTAAGCTTGCACGTGCGTGTCCTTTTGCATTTCTCCGCGGCGAGCTATTGACCTTACGAACGTTTCAGAGGAGCTTGAAGCGTTGGAAGATCTACATATGTTCCGGACAACAAAAGTGAATCCGGACCTGTTTGAGTACGTTTATGCCTCGCAATTGCGAGTCTCGATTCCCTGCAGAAAGTTTATCCCCATTGTCGCGCGTGTGGAGATGACAAAATTAGAGAAAGCTCGTTCAAGATTTAAAGACGACTTTCCTCGTCTCAGCGACTTCCTTCTGGACATGGCCAAGCAGCAAGTTGCTCACAAAAAAGACCTTGCCGTCCGTGATGTAAGCCTTGCCTTACTTCTCCATTCATCCGGTCAACGTTGATGATACCTCCAATCATATTCAGATTGTGCAACGCCTGAGCGACTATTGGTCCTCGTGTTCACAGCTTAGATCTCAGCTCAAGCTCCTTGCGATCAAATATCCTGTAGAAATCGAGATATTGCGATCATTGACCAAGGAAACCTCGGCTTTCAAAGCAAAAGTGATGGTATTGTTCCCTGCTGTCAAAGCGAAAGCTTTTGTTTCATTCGTATTTACCATGAAGACGTTCTGCTACTGGCCGATGTCAATTGATTCGCTACAATACGACGTAGAGGTAGCCTACGGCCCAATCGAGTAAGTCAATCTTACCTTTTTCTAACATGAAGTTGATGTCGTTTGATAGAGCTGGACTTATCCTGAAGGCTGTTACAGAACGTCTACAACAAGCAAGTTCGGAGGACAGCTATGCATGTCTCCTGGACGCATGCATCGGAGCTCAAGACATGTATCCTTAACCTATATATACCTTATACAACCTGGAGTGATTTTTGTCTTCATGACCTTATTTTTTGTATAAATATTATCGTTGTTGCTTGAGATAATAGAACAGGATGTTGCTGTGACGCGTCAATCATAAGGGATCATAATGGACAACACTAGAAATACAGTCATAAGATGCAAGAAAATAGATGAGGTCGTGAGGCATTATCTAGGAGGTGAGAGTTAGATAATTAGGAACCAATACGAGTGGAACACCCACATATCACAAGATGTGTGGATTACAAGACCATCTGATAGATCTGGTCCAGCTCAGCTAGGAGGACCGACAGAACCTGTCTGTCGCCCTGGACAATGTTCAACTCTAGCCCAGCTAGAGTACGAACAGCACCCCACTCTGTCCCTGCAACACGTGCCGAACACGCCACTTGTGATAGACCTCGCTGGGACTCCAACACAGCAGCTTGCGTCGCCTTCGCACTCTCATGACTGCGAATGACAGCTTCCTCGACAGCCTGATCACGAACAACTTGCGCTTGTTTTAGCTGACCCTCCAGCCCCGACGTATATGCTGCACGCTCCTCCTCCACACGTCGTTGAAACTCCATATTCCCACGCAGCTGCTCTTCCATGTATGTAACACGATTCGCCAAGTCGCGCGCCTCCCGATTCCGAGCCTCTTTGAGATTATGTATTTCCTGCTCCATTGTTTGTAACTGATACAACCGCTCTTTAGCAGTATTTTCCACAGAAGCCAGTTGCAGACGTAAGAGGGTCACAGTAGCCCCATCCACTGGCGAGAGCTCGGATGCCATGTCATATCGCTGTGTGTTTTGACGGAATGCAGGCGATGGAGTGACGTCGGGCAGTAACACCTGTGAAATGGACCCAAAACTACCAGGTGAATTCAATGCACTGAGGCATGGGCTTTCTGGGATTTCAATGGCCGTTGTACTTGGGCTGGGAGAAACTGCACCTGATCGGAATGGGGCAGGGATGTCTGCAAGCATATGCTCAATCTCCTCTTCCCCCAATGTCTTCGAAGCTTCTTTCGCCAGCTGCTCCCAAGACAGGATAGAACCGCGCCCCTGTTTACCGCTGCCTTGCTGAGGTGGGCGAACAAACGACGACGCTTCATCGTCAGGTGGCAAAGGAGAAAGGTATGACATATGTGCGCGGGTTGGCATGAAATTCGCGCGCGTGGGAGTCTGAGGGGCAAGCCGTTTACGGCTCTGTATTCGAGGCATGGCTGGCGTAGGTGCACCTAGTGCAGCAACAGGCGCCAAGAGCAACTCGACGTCTTCCGTTTCGCTGTCTTCGCTATCAGCTTCGGAAATATGCGACATGTTAGCGGGACCTCGGGGACTGGGACTGGGACTGGGGTTCCCATTTTTGGAGTCCTTTCGGGAGTACCGAGTAAGAGGCGAGTTATGAGCCGATGAGTGTGGGGATGGGGAATTTTTATCCTGGGCAGATCTCCGGATAGCTGAGGCAGTTTTCACTATGGGGGTTCTAGGGGTGAAGGAGCCTGACGAGGATGTAGAGGAGGGACGAGTGGAAGATGAGTGAGACGAAGGCGGACGAGCTATAGAAGGCTGCGTAGCAGAGACGGAAGTCGCAGTTTTCATTGCTTTCGTTGGTCGCGCGGGTGAAGCTTTGTTGCTGGATGGCGTTGAGATCTTCGATTTGGTAGGTGTACTAGGTGGAGTGGCTTTGACTGCACTGAGGTTGGCATTGGTATTGGACTTAAGCGCCGCCCGCTGTGGCAATGGGCTGATGGGACGAGACCCCTTCTGAGACGGTGAGTCTACACTTCTCTGCACTGGCTTGTCTTCCTTCTCGTCGTCCGAATTAAAGCGTCTACGCGAACCTATTCGTGGGGAAGGCGGCTTTGACGGTTCCACTACCGCCGACCTGGGACGATATCTGGGTAATGATGATAAAGATCCAGGATTTCTGGGACGAAGTGAGGACAACGGTCTAGTGGCACCAACTGATTCAAGAGGCTTGGTATGCTGTTCGTCCATAGACGACCTTTGCAACCCAGACAGTCGCCGGCGGGTGACTGTCTTGGAATCTGGTGTACCAACACGTCTTGGTGGCTGTAAAGGAGACTTGATGTCACCCATGGAGGTACGGGGTGCGGACGGCTTGAGGTCAATAGCACTGAGACGGCGAGAACTGGGACTTTGAGGCCTCTTAGCAGTCTTATCTGGGCGTCGAGCATCCTTGTTTATTACATCCGCGAAAGCTTTGCCAGCAAGATTCAGGGAATGCCTGATGGAACTCCTTGTGGAAGGTTTGGCACGGGGGCTACCACTGGGTGCTGAATTAGAAGATTTGTTCATGTGCGTGAAATTGGAATAGGAAAAGGATCGATATAGTTATGGAAGTGATAGTCCCGTTGAAGGTTTTGAACCAAGTCGTTTCACGTCGTTACAATTGTCGCTTCAACTCTGGTTCAACCCCCAACGTGACTATCTCTATTTGCGCATGTTTGGTTCCATCTTCCACTACCACATAAATCGACCAACACCCTCCCTCGGTAAATACAGAAATACATACATCGTGGCCGCATTTGTGCTCGCATACCATACCCCTTCGAGTGCCAACCCCCACTTGGGAACATTGGCCACTTGGCATCTCAACAAGATATAAGGTATCAAAAAATAGCGAGGTTCCAGCAATGGTGTTGGCAACAGCGTGGGCAGAACAAACACTGGCAGGATCAGCGTTTGAAGTAAGGTCTGCTCGCGACCTGGAAACGTCCGTTCAACTGATCGAAATTTTGTCAAGGAACACCCCCACTTACCAACACGCAGGAACCACGCCCATGCGCAGGCCACATAAACGGGTATTAATATGTAAGGGACCGTGGGGTGCAACATGTATATCCGACGCCACAGATAAAAAGTATAATGTCGATTGTCCGAGAGCAGGAAAGGGTGATGTATCCTGCAGCGTTGAAAACGTGAATAGACACTGTCACAGAAATATGAAATACCAACGTGAAAAGCTTGACTGTGATCCCCATCACAAGCGATGTGATCATGGTCATGAACGCGCGTCTATAGACCCATTGAGTGGCTGGGATACTGAAGAAACGGACGACAAATACATTTTGCTCCCAAACATGCGAGTCCAAACATCGTGGATCAGCGTACGAGGTCCGCCCTTATCACATATGAGAACTGGCCATCCAAATGCAGTTGAGAAGGCGATAAAGTAGTATAGTTGTGGTACGTGGAGTGCCGGTATGTGATTAGCCTTGTCACCTGCTCATAAGTTAGACTAATAAAGCATCTTTCGTTCGAAACAAGGATACCTAGCACAATTCCACCATTGTATAGCACAAAGGTCATGAAAACGGCCACAACAAACGTGTAGGGCATGAAGGATGGTAAAATATCCACAAGGACTTGCGGCGCACTCAGTATCGATCGAAGCAGATCCCCTGAAACGAGTGTGAAATGAATCTACGATCAAACATAGAGCATGGGGAAACGCACATACACGGGGTGGCAGACAAGGCCGGAGGATCATGAAACCTCTTGAGTGGAGAGGCACCCGGTACCGCACGTCTAAATCGCAGGAACATGAGCTGGCTCGCTGCATATGCATAGAGAACCCAGACCACATTCGTCTGGCGAAAGGTGCAGCTTATGAGACCTAGCTGCCACCCACACATCGGTTAGCAGCTGATCGGGAGAAAAAAAATGGGGAAAGGAAAGACGCACCAAAGACGCAAGCCAATGCCGATCCTGAGAAGCTGCTACCACCGTCCAGACCACAAACACGAGACTTGGAACTTCCGTGTAATATAGGAACCCGAAGAACCACGCTATCGGAAACGCCCCTAGCACGATCGCGTCTGCAGTGGGAACGAGCGATGATGACGGTGGTCGAATTCGTTTATGAAAACACACGAGGTGCGTTATAGCGAGTGGAAGTGACATCAGGGCCAGCACTGTTGTCAGCCGGAGCATCGATAAAGTACATTTGAACATGAAGATATGCTTTAGCAGTACACTCATGACATAGCTGAAAACATGTCCGCGCGTCAAAAGGTCAACGCCGGTTATCTGACGGTGGACGCAATGCTCACAGTCCTGGTGGAGTAGTAATCTTGGGATCCCATGTTGTAAAATCTCCTCTACAGTAAGCTTGCGCTTGTGGGATGTGAAAGGGTTCGTCCTTAAAGGTGCGTCAAACAATTTGCGTAAAGGTACGTTTGAGTTGAAGTACCATGTATGGTTCACCGACGATAGCATTGAGCTCCTTGAGGACGGTTATGCAAACTCCACAGAACAGCACGTAATAGGTGGCCGTCGACATCCCGTTTCTGAGCGATGGTGGATTGGCACCGTGGAAAAATTACAATCACCCAAGCGGCAACTCGAGGGCCGACACTCCATTCCGAGAGGACCTCTACAAGGCTCCGCGGTTAGTACCCTAACAAGCCAACCAACTGAACAATTTCTCAATGGCAAGATGTTTCTCGAGAGTGTCCATAAAAGTTATTCAGATGAGGAACCATCGCAACGAGGTTCCGAATTCAGGTTGTACACTTTACCATACAGTACAGGGAATGTAGTACACATGGTGTCATAAACATAAAAAGAACACAGAAGCTCCACTTGCTTCCCCGTTCCAATATCCATGAGCAACAGTCTGGGGGGGCCTATCAGGCACTTAAATCAAGGCCACCTAGAGCAGGAATGGGCCTTTCGGCCTGTGGGGTAATCCTTGCGCCATGACGACGTTCTTTCAAATCCTTGTAGTCAACGATCGCAGACTAGAAGCACAAGATGTCAAAAGCTGTGGACAAAACCAGTGGACATACATGGGCTGTGATTCTGTTGTCCCAAAGGACGACGGTGTTGGGCGCCCACTTTACGCGAGCCTGATTGTCAGCGCCCTTGTCGATGTGATCATACAAGAAACTCAAAATAGCCTCTGAATGGTCAAGCAGGCGCAGTAAACAACATTATCCATAACATGATACTATCACTGACCTGACTCCTCGCGTTTGAGGCCGACGATTCGACGGGTGAACTGACGATTGACATAGAGCGCCTCGTCTCCAGTAACGGGATGTTTTCTGACGACAGGGTGGACGTTCTCTACAGGTTCTCGTCGGACGATCCCGCCACGCTTCCCAGAGCGCGAAAACTCTGCTTGTGCAACCCCAGAATGGACCGCCTTCAATGTACGCAAGAAGGCAACGAACTGCGGTGAGAGCTTCTTCAAAGCTGCGACTTGAGAATTAAAGAGCGTGTCGCCACCAGTCGTGGGCAGTGCAAGGAGGAAGAAAGTGGTGACCCCAGGAGGCTGCAACTCGTAGGACACGTCAGAGTGCCAGTGACTCGTGGTGGTACTGTCTTCGACTTCGAAATTGTAGACGAATTCGGGATCCCTTGAATTTGTTGATCAGCCGATGAGAAATATATTACAGGATCTATCGCGAACCTGTACACAAGGTGTATCTCTGGGTAGCCTTTAGGGTGACCAGAGGTCGGATGTATGTGAAGGCTGCAAGTCGATGAACGGTGAGAAAAATGAATTACGTAGTTAGTTTTTTTACCGGCCAAAATGCCTTCCCCATTCCAAATAAAATTCTGCGCCTCTGTTAAGAAAGTCCTGTTGGCCTCTGAAGACCAGCAGACCCCTACGAGCGACCTGGGGACGGATAAACACAACAGATCACAAAGCAGAGTGATCAGACCTCTAGTGCAACTTGGTCCCTCCCATCACTGTCTAACTCGGCCAAATTAATCCCCTGCACCTCGGTGCCAAGAACGGGTGTTAAAACGACAAGACTTGTAGCTTTGTCAAGGAACGATCGGGGGTTGGTATGCTTGAGTGCGCGATGACCAGGATCAACATGCTCAAAGGGTTCAAGAGGAGGATAGGTGGCATGCACGAAGAGAGGTTTGAGATGTTCGTAATGGTAAGGTTCCTCCTCTTTTTGCACGACCTGTGTTACGGTAACCGACATCTCCAAGACGTCTTGACTAACATCATATGACGTCGCGCGCAGACATTGGGCTATATAGCAAGTCGGATCTCGCAATCCATGGCCGGCATGCCGACATATTGGACAACCTCGACTGCATGTGGTGTGGGATGGGAGTCAAGTTGGAAATTGTGCGTGGTCCCGTGTGCGTGCCGCGTGATTCTCGCAAATGTCCGCGCGATGTGATATGTCACCTCTGCGAGCTTCTGCGAGTCGTTCAACGGGCAAAGACAGACACCAGATTACTTGGTCTCACGAAACAATCGAGGTCGGGCCGTTAATTGTCTCTTGGTACGACTACAGGTACAATTGAAAGCGCCGAGTGAATGGAAGTATATTACAGAACTCCAGCTGCCAGGGCCATGGTGACACCGCACAGTGCACACCCACACTGATACTTACTTCCCAGCTAGATAAGTCATTGTGGATGAGATCCGATCGAACTTTGTACCTTGTGATCACTTTTGATCACATCACTATTGAAATCACTATTTCATCCGATGATAATAAGAACAATAAGACCTGTCCTGAATCGTCCCGATATCAGATTTATCGTCCTCAAGCCTGGGTCTCGTGGCTTTCCTGTTCCTTTTTCGATGTTCATCTCCGGCGATTCTTACGAACACTGATAGGCTTGCAGAATAGCACAACGCAGTTGTTGTAGGACTTGCGTTGTTCACTGCAGTGCTCGATGGTGATTTCGATGCCTACAAGTACAACGGGTCATTCGGGCATCAACCTAGATTGATCAACTTAGCGGTGATTCTTCGTAGTGTGCGGTTTTTCGGGGCTTTCGCCTTGATCGGGCGGTGCGGAAACATCTTAGCTTTACCGCTATTGTCCAATTGTCTTGCTGTTTCCACTCTGGCTTCGAATCCGTGACGTTTTTGGACCATGGAATGTATATGTGGACTACCCTTAAAGCGATCTTGTTCAAAAGGGCGTCAAACTCCTGACCATTGTCCCTAACCCCCCACCCTCTCCCTGCCGTGGTCCCTCAACCACTGTCCCCCCTCGACAGTCTTGTTTCCATAGCCCTCTTCCATGGAGGAATTCAGAGCATACACTACTTCCTCCGATCAGGTTCGGACCCCCGATGCAGCCCGTGCTCGCCAACTCCCCGATGTCCCCGAGGATATTGACCACATTATGGAGCACTTGAACGACCCTAATTATGACTTGAGGAGGCCGCCGCCACCCTCTGTGCACTCACATGCACATTCGTACGACCTCAAAGAAAAGCCTTACTTGGACGGCGAGTCCCAGTACGACTCCGACAGGTACTCAACCGAACGAGCGGAGTCCAGAAACTCGACTGCCATCGATTTTGACGAGTGAGCTATTCCCTTTTCTGTCTCGTCTTCTCGTCTAATGTCTCTACAGTGAGTCTCCATACCCCGAAGTCCGCGCCGCGGTCGCGAGTGTGGATGATCCGTCAATGCATGTGAATACGTTCCGAATGTGAGTTTTGAGCACGAACATCCTGAAATACCTTCTGACGAGTTTGATATGCAGGTGGCTCCTGGGATTGATTTTCACAATCGCTGTTTCAGGGATGAATCAGTTCTTCTCTATGCGATGTTCGTTGTTTTATACCAAGGGTTAGAAACAAACCTTACATAGTCTTTAGATCCTTCGGTCTTCCTTACAGGGATGGTTGTGCAATTGCTGTCGCTACCTATGGGCAAGGGACTAGAAAAGATTCTCCCTACCATCAGGTTCAACACCTTCGGTTATATTTGGTCGTTGAACCCCGGCCCCTTCACTATCAAGGAACACGTCTGCATAACCGTTATGGCGAACACGGTCGTCAGCGGTGCATATGCCACGGATGTTCTTCTGGCCCAACGCATATTCTACGGCCAGACTTTGTCCTGGAGCTATCAGATTCTTATTACTCTTTCCACTCAAATCATCGGCTTCTCTCTCGGCGGCTTGCTCCGTCAGTTCGTTGTTTGGCCATCGAGTATGATTTGGCCTGGCGCCCTTGTTAACTCGGCTTTGTTCAACACGCTTCACCGGAACTACGGAAAGAGCGACCACGGCCACATGACCCGTGAACGCTTCTTCCTCATAGCGACGGGATGTAGCTTCCTTTGGTACTGGGTCCCTGGATATCTGTTTACGGCGCTGAGCGTCTTCAACTGGGTCTGCTGGATAGCACCTAATAACGTTGCGGTGAATGTGCTCTTCGGAACGAGCACTGGTTTGGGAATGGGGATCCTAACATTCGATTGGGCAATGATCTCATACATCGGAAGCCCTCTAGTCACACCCGTACGTCGCTTTCGTCTATCCTCGTACTTGAAATCAATTAAATTGTCTGTATAGTGGTGGTCCGAATTCAATACGATGATGGCCTTCATCGGTGTTTTCTGGGTTTTAGCCCCCATTGTTTACTGTATGTCTGTCTCCATACTTTGGGTATCCTTGGGGTCTTACGTCGTTTTTTTTTAGTCACCAATACATGGGATTCGTCCTTCCTACCCATCTCGTCGTACTTGACTTTCGATAATACTGGTGCACCTTATGCACCAACAGCCATCGTCACAAATGGTCTCTTTGATCAGGCTAAATACGAGGCATACTCCCCCTTGATTATGCCGACTACACTGACCCTAGCCTACGGTGTCGGTTTCGGAGCCTTTACTTCCATCTTCGTCCACACATTCTGTATGTTCCATTTTCCTCCCGTTTGTCGAGTCTGCTATTGACGAGTTGCTCGTAGTGTGGTTCCGACGCGACATTGCCCGCAGATTCCGGAGCACTCTTAAGGACGAGCGCGATATCCACTCCCGTTTGATGCAAGCTTATCCTGAAGTTCCAGTGTGGTGGTATGCGGCCATTGGCTTCGTATCCCTTCTGCTCATATTAGTCTCGGTCTCAATTTTCGACACTCAACTCCCTGCGTGGGCTGCTCTCATCGCCTTCACACTTGCCGCAATTCTAGCCATTCCCGCAGCCATGTTACAAGCGATCACCAATCAGGCTGTTGGCTTGCAGATCATGCACGAACTCATTATTGGATATATGCATCCAGGCCATCCCGTTGGCAACATGATGTTCAAATGCATCGCGTACATTGGCACTTCACAAGCACTTTCATTCGCCCACAGTCTCAAGCTCGGGCACTACATGAAGATTCCGCCTCGCATCATGTTCTCTGTTCAGCTTACTGCTGCCTTCGTCAGCTGCTTCGTCGTGCTCATGGTGCAGAATTGGGTGCTTAATAACGTTGAGGATGTCTGCACCCCCGGCCAGAAAGATGGTTTCATCTGCGCTTCTTCCAACACATTTGCTACCGCTTCGTTGATTTGGGGTGGCGTGGGTCCTGCACGTCTATTTAGTCCTGGTGCCCCGTAAGTCATGTCGTACTTTTTTGTTCCATGTTCAGTACTGAGACTTTCGTTCTAGTTATTCCGCCCTCCTGTGGTTCTTCGCATTTGGTATCCTTGCGCCCATCCCATTCTACCTCCTAGCCCGCCGATTTCCGTTGTCATTCTGGCGATACATCAACATCCCGGTTTGCTTCGCCGGCGTTGGTGCTATGCCTCCTGCCACAGGAATCAATTATGCGTCATGGGGAATTGTTGGCTTCATTTTCAACTATTTCATCCGTCGGCACCACTTCAGGTGGTGGATGCGGTACAACTACATTCTGTCTGCCGCTCTTGATGCTGGCGTTGCGCTCTCCGTGATTCTGGTTTTCTTCTCTGTCCAATATCCCAAGGGTGGCTTCACCATCGACTGGTGGGGAAATACGTAAGTGGCTCTTTTCAGCCGGCTGCGCGAAGTGTGCTAATCTGGCATCCTTACAGCGCGTGGATGAACACAGCGGATGCGATGGGTCTTCCTTTCCGTTTGCTACAACCGAATCAGACAATTGGCCCTAAGACGTGGTCTTGATTCTTGGTTGGTCCAATTTTCTTTTTTGGCGCTTGGCTCCAGGTTAGAGACTCTTCCTTATTGTACATGACCATCATACCCCTGTAGTATTAGATATCAACACCACTCTTTTCGCATCTGTTCTAAACTTATTTCTTTAACATCTATCATCATCATCATCACTGGGGGTTTGCATTGCCATCATGATATACGCACTTTATACTTACTTGGACTACAATGAAATGATGTTGCCACGAATCTACATAGATGGATATCGGCGTGTGCCATCTGTTTGAGTGAATGATCCCGAAAACTATACTTGTACTAAGTTAAACCATATCGGCCGGGGAACTAACTTAGATGAATAAGTAGGAATTGGTGTAGATTTGAACATAAATTCTCACCACATCCCGATCAAAGGTGCAGAATAGTGTCAACAACAGAGCTTCAGACCGAAGTACAGATAGACAAAAGATAATCTACAGCCAACATCACGCAGGTAAACCCCATATCCTGACTTCTCTACCAGTAGCACCCCAAATCTCCTTTCCTTGCTCACCAAATACCATATCTGTCATCTCTCCTCCTTCCTCCAGTTTGAGTAGTTCTTGCCAAGATTTGTGAGCGAAAACTCGAGCACCCAAACTACCGGCCACCCCCAAGAACTGGGCGCTCGTATCATATAACACCTTGTTTACTTTGAAGTCATCCCCAAGGGCAATGGAGTGTGCTGTCTTCTGCTTCCGCAGATCCCAAATCGCAAGGGAGGTGAGGGAACCAGGGCCGACGAGGTGGTAACCGTTTTCAGAGAATGAGAGTGTATTGACGGTGAAGGGAGTGCCTTCAGGTGGTGCGAGGGATGCGGCGATCGCGCCGGCACGAACATCGTAAATTTGAATTGTCGAAGTCGGCGTACCTAGCGCCAGC
>QFEU01002994.1:0-15954 GCA_003316345.1 Tricholoma terreum
CTGTCGTCCTCACAGATGGTGCCCCAAGTACGTGTCCTCTTGCTCTTGCCATCTCAGCGTGAGTCTAGATGCAGATATACAGCCGATGAGCCAAGGTTCTAGTTGGTGGCCCAGATGAAGGCGGCTAATCACCATCCAAACTCTGGCAATATGAATTATCCAGATAGGCAACGATAAAGGTGCGATAGATCTCATGTATGGTGGTGTTGGTGTATGTAATACGTTGCTCTTCATGCATACTCTGACTCTGAAAATTGTTGGCAGAACATTGTTGATACTGTTCCCTACGATGGTACTGACCTTGAACTAGACGGACTTCATCCTAATGTTCATGCACTCATGGAGCAACAAGCGGGAAGGTCATCATCTAGATCCTCTTTTCTCAGTTGCGGGCTGCGTTTTGTACTGCCGGTTTCGACTTTGTCCCTTACTTTATCGGGTCTAAGCACCAAGCCACAGGCCGATAACGGGGAGGAGTAATCGCTTCGTTGTACTCATGAATGATTCGCTACATTCATGTTGTATCAATGATACTCGAATGGAGTACCCAGGTTGTTTGGATTACGCGCAAGATCTGAATAAAATTTTGAGCTGTTCGCCTCATCATTGGTCCACCGTGCCTTCCCACAGCTTGCGTTCGGCCCGCTCATATCACTAAAATTACTGAATGCACGGCCATACAATCGACAGCGTGGATGACAGTAGCATACTTACACTGTCATGACTCCTTTCTACGATTGGAGCAACCAAGCCCCACTGCTGCTGCTCTCATGATCTCAACCTCGGGCTCCGCGAGAATATAGCTTGCTGATTGACACCATGTCCGAGTCAGTCTGCCGGACGGACCATTCAAGTAGAACCCAGAATTTTTCCGACAACCTCGCAAACTGGAACGCGGATCTCTCTAAGGCTATCCATTAGCCGTGCGATTGGCTCAGGACTCCTCCGCGGGGTTCCCCCTCGATAAGGTATCTACCATTTTTTCCGTAGACCACACGCATCCCGAATTCGCGAAGATTGATGTCCTCGGGTGCGGTCCTAAAGTCGACTTTTCTTAATACGACGTATGTCGAATGCAATTAAACATCTGGGGATGCTTTATGTAAACTTGAGTCAACGACTCTACCTTCCATTTTGAAGCCCTCGCCATCACTACGATGAGTTCGCATTGAATCTTGCTGTGTTCACATAGACTCCGGCGGATCGATGCGGAGTGTGGAGTAGAGAAGCGAGCGGAATATAGTAACTTGGGAGAGTATTATGTATGTAATGACGCCGCGGGTTTTCGGAAGTAGGTTGATCAGCTTATAAAAAGTTGGTCCAATCCAGGATCGAACTGGAGACCTTCTGTGTGCTACGTGGATGTAAGACAGAAATCATAACCACTAGACCATTGGACCGTTAGGAGATTATGGGATTTATGCAGTGGAATTGAAATAGATGGTGCCTGCGGATGTCCGCGTGGATGAGATCTTTTTGTTGGTAGTGAGACCCGTGTGCACAGCAGGCGGTTATTGAGGAGGCAGCGTCAGACATTGACCATCATGTTCTGCCTGCTCTTACTCAGTTCAGCTCTCCTCGTGGCCAATGCTCATGTCCCTCGCCAGGACTCCCCATCTTCCACATCCACAGGATCTTCCCCCTCCCCCTCCCCCTCCCCCTCCCCTCTCCTCTTCTTCACGTCTACGCAAGGTCTCACCGCATGTGCATCAGGGACAATTTCATGGATATACTCAGGCCCCGACGCACCCATGACCCTTGGCATCACAAACGAAAATGTCACCCAGCAATCTCCCCCTGCTTCTTCAAGTTCATCCAGTTCATCCAGTTCATCTAGTTCATCCAGTTCATCCAGTTCATCCAGTTCCACTAGTTCATCCAGTTCCACCATCCCACGAGTACTCACCGACGCCATCACAGCCCGCGCCATTCCTATCGCAGCGCGTGATCCCCCGCCAACCACCATAACCCTCTCCACCGATCTCTCCCCCGTCAACTCGTCCTCATTCACCTGGGCCCAAGTTACCCTTCTCCAGGGATCGTATATTGCAACCGCCAACATCCCTTCCCTTCAATACACCGCTCGCGGTCTGGCCTTCTTTGTCTCCGAATCCTCAGACACAAGCTGTCTCTCCACTTCTTCCACCTCCACTTCCGTCTCTTCATCAGATCCAACAACTACCGCCATCCCCGTCTCTTCTTCTTCCTCCTCTTCCGTCAATAAAGGCGCAATCGCTGGCGGCGTAGTAGGAGGCTCCATCCTTCTTATTGGTGCCTTCCTCCTCTATCTCCTCTTCGTCCGCCGAAAACGCTCCTCCCACAATGCCTCCTACGCCGGTGGCAGTGCCACCGCAATCACCATGAGTCGAAAAGGCTGGGGAGGTCTTTCCTCTGTCGATACCAACAACGGCTTCTTTGCGGCCCCTAATACTCCAAAACGTAAACTATCCAAACGCTCAAACAACACCAGTAGAAATACAGCCACTCGTTCGTTGGCTCAGGAAGAAGCGAACAACTCCTACCGTACAGCTAATGGGTTCCGTTCGTCTGAGGAAAAGTTTTCAAGCGCAGAGGAAGTAATGGGGATGGCTACCCTTCCTTCTAATGGTGGTAGACGTCAGTCGAGTATTCAAGACTCGCTCGACAACGAAGCTGCTGGTGGTGCCACAGGAACGAAGAGAAGACCCTCTGTTAACTCTACCTCCTCCATTCCACCCGGCGCCAGACATCCATCCTTGGACTCGACTTCCCCTCCCACCGCATACAACTCCCACTCCCAACCTTCCTCCCACTCTTCTCACAACGTCGCGACGGCACACGATATGGATCGCACCACCTCTTTCTGTCAACAGGATCCACCAAAGAAACGAACACCAAGGAAACCTGTCCCTGTATACGTACCCTCTTCTTCCCCTCCTCCCCCTCCTCACACCTCCATCACCGATGAATCATACTCCACCCCTACCCAACCCTCACCGTTCACCACCGATGCGGAAACTACGGCCCAGCGCCCGGCTTCAGGGCATTATGGTGTTTGTTCGAAAGGAGAGCAACAGCTGAACCATAAAAGCAGCTTTGGGCCAGGTGGTGTTGAGGGCAAGCCTGTGCATTATTTGATTCCAGATATGCCGACGTCGTGTCCTTGAGTTGGTTAGTCCTTCGTCCTAGGTGGAGTATCCTGTGGCTGATTTGTTTTTTTTTTTTTGTAGACAAGTTGCAGGCACCTTGTTGAATTCGTCGCCACACATTATTTTGGTTCCCCCCCCTCTTATCTCGGCACTAGATGTCACATCCCTTCCTTTTCACACTCGATGCTCGACGCTCACATTATATTGGAATTCTTGAAAATTTCGAAGAAAGTTACCCCAATCGACACGCGGAACATCAAAGGACGCTCTTTAATTCTCTTTTCCCCCCCTTTATGCAATGTACATCTTGCCAGATGGTTTTTTTTTTGGATTTGTATTCGGTTCGTTGATCTATGCTTAATCTTCTTTTCTTCGTCATTTACTGCACATCCTACCCCCCCTTTGCTTTGAAGTCCAGGCCCCACATTGGCGTCAGCAGTCACCTTCAAATCTGTAGCATCACTGTTTTGCGTGCGCGTGTCTTGTGTGTATGTAGCTGTCATCTTGTATAGTCAAGAGGTGCAATTCATTATGATTGTGTGGACTCGATGTCCGTCGCACATTCCTCGAGACTTTGAATTTCTCTCTGTGTAGATAGTAAGCGCGGAAATTGAGAAAGAAAAGAATCGAGATCGGGATCTCTATCTCCCAACCACCACCGTGAGCAACTGCTCGTGGGACAGAAACAGGGAGCAATAAGAATTGTGACAACAAGAACTGAGCAGATGCAACAATGACAACAATGCTGACTCTCCCTCCCTTGCTTCAAATATGAGCTGGAGGGGGCTATCTTCTTGTTCTATGTCGGAAAAACGAAGAAAAACATACAACGGCAATTATGCCCCCATATGTGCCTGTAAGTCTGTCAGATTTTTGGGTACCCTGTCAGTTTCAGAAGGTTTTTATAAGTGTGACAAGTCTTATTAGTTGTATAGTAATTACGAGACCGATTCCCTATGATCAATTGCTGACAAGGTGTATTGATGATCATAGCGCTTATTTCTCCCGATTAAATGTTTAAGTGCTTAGAGGGCATGTCAATGATTATAGTAATTATTTCTCCTTATGAAACATATGAGTGCTGACACGGGGTATCAATGGATACAGTGGTTATTTCCCGTGATCACACATTTGAGTGCTGACTGGATGAGTCGGAGCTTACCCGCGTTATCGGGTTGGTCACCTATGATGTGGGACCAGAACATATCCTGAATTTCGTAGCAGATTGTTCACGCGTTCACGCAAAATAGGACAGGTAAATCAATGGTATTACAAGCTGGTAACTCGGTAGGTACTGTAACAACCCAGCACTAATCTGATATCAATCCTAGTCCTACATCGGCTCTTCTTCCTCTTCCGAATCAGCCGCCAAAAGATACATTACTCTCTTCAGACCACTATTCTCATTGCTCTTCTTTCCCTTCACCAGACTCGAGGCAGTCTCAGGGAATATCTTCTCATCCCATTCCTTGATGATGTTGATAACACTCTTCTTCTTTTGTTGTAGGCCAGTCTCGATAATCGTTAGGTATTCCTTGAAATCATTGAAATAACATATGCCGGTGCTTGATCCTACTTCTTGAAGAGTTTCATCACCCAAAAGCGCCCAGTGAGCCTGAGTGAGTGTTAGAAATGCAGGATTATCAGTATGAGTGTAACGTACCAGTATACCACACGTAGCAATCGCACCGGGTGTGATGTTCCGGATGTTATGGATCCGAGCCATCGTCTCGGCTTGGGGATGGAATGATTCACCATCCATGAAATGTTTTCCGGCCCTAGGCCCACGAATAAGGGCTACATATATCTGAGCGAAGAATTTATTAGCAAAAGGTAAGTATGAATATGAAAGGCTGACCCCCATAAGCTTCGGATTGAGGAAGACGGAAGAAAGCAAGTACTTGCCGCCCCAAACCTTATGAAGAATTGGAACATCGACGCTTGAGTACACTCCGGTCTCGCTCACCCATCCGATTTCCTCGCGAAACTTGGCCTTCCTGGTGTCGGGTTTGAGGAGGTCGGTTTCGGAGGCACCCAGGATTGAGGCACAGTTGTGGCGAATCCGGCTTGCAGTATTATGTCGTTGGGCATTGAGACCATTCATAAACTTGTCACGAGTGAGTACGGCGACATGGAATATGAAAGGAACTGACCTGTCGTCGAAGCCACCTCTGATGTAAGGCTTGTCGCTGGAACTTCACCTGAAGGAGGTCAAGAATATCCTTGAGCTGACCTTGTGACTTGTTCTTGTCGTTCTCGAATCTCTCAGCTGCGTCATAGTGCTCATCAACATTGGTGTTGAAGAGGTCATCCCCGGAGCGAATCCATGGAGTGCAGAGCAGAAAGAATTTGTGTCCAGTCTGGTAGACGAAGTGTTCATCAGCGCGATTGCTGGTGTCGATACCTTCTTCGTCTGAACCTGCAGATAGAGAATCGTGGGTCCTTCGACGTTTGGGCCTGTGATTGGAGTCGTTGTCCTCGTCGTTGGTGATATCTGCAAACTTGCGATTGAGACGCTTCAATTCAGCCTGCGCAGTGTTTTTATCGACTTCGTACTGCCGGGCAATCTCCGAAACACGATATTAGTCAAGCGTCGCACAGTGAGCAAGTGTGCAGTCACCTTGAGCAAGTCGGCTGGTGAAGTGTCGATGCTGAGCACCAGGGTGTTCTCGGAATCTGAGAGAGCTGGCGAGGTGGAACGAATATCTGACTGTGTTAGTGGTGGCGACATCATATGTGGGTAGAATTATTGGGGTGCTAAGTAGAACGACGGTCCCATTTACTATATAGTGCACAAACCAGGCACAAACTCAATGTTTGTGGGGCTGACACTCTATGCTCGTTACTTAATAAACAAAGTGATGCATTAAATAGTGGGGCTGTGGAGCCTGCCTATAATCCCCTTCATAGACACAGAAATCGACTGCTTCGAAACTGACCTTGAACTGACCCAGAGACTTTCCACAAATGCCGCATCGTCCAACATATTTGAAGAAATCAGTGAAACTCCAAGTTGAGGGGCTTGAGCGAAAGTGTCGTTATTGTAAAACCCATCAAAGCGGACGGGGTT
Source organism: Tricholoma terreum (assembly GCA_003316345.1). Classification (NCBI taxonomy): domain Eukaryota; kingdom Fungi; phylum Basidiomycota; class Agaricomycetes; order Agaricales; family Tricholomataceae; genus Tricholoma; species Tricholoma terreum. The sequence continues at coordinate 6,199 of QFEU01002994.1, forward strand.
TCGACAAGCATGAAGCTTGGTGCAAGAAAACTTGGATTATTCGACAGGAACTTCAGGACTTGCGCAGGCATTCAACTACCAAACAACTTCAGGCCGAACCAACCCCCCTAATTTCGCAGATAATACTCTCAAATTTGGATGGCAACAATGAATTTGTAGAGGGGTCCAGCTCAATGATGCCCATGGAGGTTGAATACCCATCACCGGAGCCAGGCCCCCGAGTGCCAGTTACAGCTCTGAGCCTTGAATGTACGCTCACTCTTTCTCAAGTGTCGCTTGTTAATGTAGAATGGAAAATTTACAGGCTCTGTGGTCATGTTTGGACCTCATTTACCACAGGAATACATCAAAGTTATTCCCCATCCCCATTCTCAGAATTCGACCACCCAAATACTTGCGCTGAGTACCTGGAACTCAGCTGCTCCTTCGGAGTGTTCTACTTATATGCCGCAGCCTGAGCCTCGTCCTTGGGCTCCATTTGAGAACCTTGCTGATTTTGAATACACGGAGACGGCCATACTAGGTTTGTTACCCAAGTGGATCATTAACAAGCAGTTAGCCGGCTTCAATTCCAATTGGGCACAAGGGAGCCGACTTACTATCAAGAATTCCACGGGAATGGAGAAGGTTCTTTCCAAGGCTCGTAAATACTTCGTTCAGGTGAGTAGAAACCAGCTACTCAGTCCATTGCTCATTTGTTCTAATGTCTTGTTCAGTTCAAGAGCGACGCTGTCACCGCAACTTACCAGAATAAAGTATATGAATTTGCCTTCGAGTATCGAGATCCGTGGGAGTGGATCCTATCAGTTATCCAAGACGAGTCCCTTGCGCCAATGGCCATGTGGAATGCAGTTCGGAAATTCTATTGCTCAGGCGACTTCGAAGAACGAATTTACGATGAGCCAAACACGGCTGATACATGGTGGAATGTTGATGTGAGTCCACATATTCTGTCACCCTGTGAACTCTCCTTATTTTTTGCCCCAAGTCCGAGCTTCCAGATAATGATATATTCCCTCATTCCTATCTTCCACTCCATTTTTGGCTTGACAAGGGCTTGGTTACACGGCGTGTAAAGAAATACCCTATGCTATTGCGACCTGCATGGCTTCCACGCCAGATAAGAAACGGCTCTGGAAACGGTGGTGGTGTCCTCATCGGATATATGCCTGTTGTAGGTCATAACGCCTGTTCAAAAATAAATTCTCACCCGGTACTGGATCTAGATAGAAGATCCATCAGATCCCTCCAGCCGCTCTGCAGCAGAGAAGGAGGAGTTTGCGCACTTCAAACGAGAAGTCTATCAAAAGGTTTTAAAGAAGGTGTTCCGAAGCTTGAAGCAGCGTTCACACAATGGTGAAGCTCACCGCTGTGCGGATGGCATCAACCGGGTGCTTCACCCCGGTATTCTAATTGAGTCACAGGACGCTGAAGAAGCAGCATATTTCTGTGCCTGCCGCGCTGCATCAGCTAACCATCCATGTCCCAAATGTCTTGTCTCGCAGCCGAATTTGCATAAAATTTTGGGCAATTTTGAGCTGCGTACACCACAGTCCATGCAAGCAGTACTTGCACGAGTTTCAAAGGCAAAAACGAAGACTGCAAAGGAGAAAATTCTCAAGGATAATGGTATGCACAATATTCGGGTAAGGCTTCCATCAATATCCATTCGCTTCCCTTTTGAATTCAAAGCACACATATATAGCACTTCCTCTGGGATTTCCGATTTTCTGATCCCTACAAAGCATATTCATATGATACTCTACACTCTGATGACTTGGGAAAATGGGGGAAACATTTGTGGGTGTTATTGCTCAATATTCTGGACGAAAACGGTGCGAAAGGAAAAGTTACACAGAGGTAACCATCAGAATTTCTCCCCGTTTAGTTCAGATTAAATATCTGATATGAGCAACTCTACAGAATGGCTATGTTTCCTCGGTGGGGTGGTTTGAAACACTTCAACAGTGTTACCACCACTCATTTTACGGACGGTCAGGCATTCTACGACATTCTCAAGGTATGCACTGTTTTTTTGGCAAAGTGATAAAGTTGTTAACTTTATGATTTTAGTGCATTCTGCCATGCATTGTTGATTTCCTTCCAAAAAACTCGGTCCTGGTGTATTGCATTCGTGCTTATCTACGTTTTCGGATACTAGTTGGCCTCCGATGTATGACTGAAAGTCGACTAGAACAGCTTCAACAGGCCTTGTCAGCCTACCAGAAATGCTGTGCTGTCAGTGCCGCAAACCTATCTCGTTGCATGAAGCTTATAGTAACCCTGGATTTATTTATAGGATGTCGAACGGGAACATGGGAAGAGCTTTGACTTTTTAAAGCAACATGCTGGACATCATGTAGCTCAAGACATACGTGAAAAAGGAACGGTGGACAATTTTTCAACTCGGACCGGTGAAGGGTTTCAGCAAGAAGCCGCGCAAGCCTTTGATCAGACAAATATGAAAGATGCAGAGCACCAGGTACGCATATTATAAATATCTCCTAATACTTATCTAATTAATGACTTCCGGAATTCAAGATGTGCATCATCGACGAGAAACAGGAGGCCATTGCTCGAATACGGATGGCCATAGACAACGACAGAAAGGCGCGTTCAAACCTTGAGTCCATGGAAGACATTGACGAAAGTGAGGTGGCATTGGAGCTAGAGTCAGAAAGCACCAAGACATGGCGGTTGGGATCACCAGAGGGAAAGAAAATGAACCTTCGTGCCATGGCTGTTGACCTTGCCAAAGCTGTCCGCCCATATCGTTCTCTTGATGAAATATTGCGGGATTTTATTGCTTGTAACATGCCTGAGGAAGCAGTTCAGATGTGGTTTGAAGATGATATCTATGTGAGTCTATAAATTCTCACATCTTGAATCCGAGTTATGGCTCACAAGAAACAATATCTCACGTACTAGGTGCAAAGGTATAAATGTGTCGTCCTCAAGTATCAGTCCCTGGAAAATTGGACCGAAGGAACGGATATCATGCGATGTAACCCAAAATTTCATGGCCGCCGGCGATTCGACTGTGTTATCGTCCACGATGACACCCCAGAACTCAGTGTAGCTCGACTCTGTGATCTATTTCGTTGTTGGCTTCCATCCGGGAAGACAATTGATTTAGCTCTCATATTCTGTTTCTCCCGCAGCAAATGGAAGCCAAAAACCGTGTGGGATGGATGCAGAGTACTCGATGAGGAGCCAGAAACCAATTTTGTTCAAATGGATTACCTGATTCACGGTGCGCTCGTCTGTCCAGTGAGTGAGCGAGCAGGGGAAAAGGCACACTATGTTATCGACAGTGTTGATCCAGATATTTTCCTCCGAGAGATGAGCTGAATTTACCGGTCAGTAGAGTAGTCTCAACACAAAGTTACCTGTTAAAGATCACAATTTACAAGTATATAATATTTACAAGCGGCGTTGAAGCCTGCCATAATTGGAGCTAATGATTCCGGTTGCAATGTGATCGATGTACATCATGTAATCAATCAGTGGCTGTGAGGCTCGCATTCGCACAACTTGCCATCGACCAACCTTACGTGGACCAACTGGCAGCAGTTTCGGAACGGGATCGCCAAAGGTGAGGAAACCGTTCAGAAATGTGGTCTTTGTATCATCCTGACCGATTTCGAAGTTTACGGATGCGCTAATCGATGCTACTTGCGGTATAGCAGGTCCAAAACAACTGCAAAGACTTCCTTCGATATGCCTTTATACGGCATAGCACTTCTGTAGTTTGTACCTTGAAGGGCACTCCACAGATTAGGCTGTCGTCATGCTCCTCTCCTGAGCATGCTGTGCTGACGTGCCAGACATATAAAGCGTCAATATTGTGAGTGATCAATCCAAAATGGAAGACTATAACCCTCAGCGTCGTCCCATTCCGCTCTACTGCAGCCAACCGTTGCAAACACAGGATGATTCCGAAGCTGAAGTTTCATCAGACTTCCCACCCATTAGAGAACGGAACAGCACCCCACCAGCTCCTCCTGCTCATGCTCATTCTCGTCTACCTCGCCGTCAGGCGGTTCCTACAAGTTCGAAACAACTTCCCCTATCCAGTGAGGAAGAGGAACCTCAATTTCGGAGTCATCGACAGCCTGACGTAGGACTTGGACGAAGCAATGTACTGAACGTGGTTGACACACTTGCACCAGTCGGGCCTGTCAAGGTGACTCCATATACTCGTTGCGGGTAACCTTGCTAATCATTGATGTGAATGCCAGGGTGTTTATGCTAATCCGAAGAGCCATCGTGCCAAGCCCTCATCAAAGCGAGACTTTGAACTGCAAGACGTTGCCGACGAGCGCCCATCAAAAAAACAACGTCTCGCTTTTCGCAACGAAGACGATATGAAATGGCTGCAGAATGAGATTACGGGTGTTAAGGAGAATCTTGAGAAGATGGCTGCTGAAGTGAGAGAGGATAGACTGGTTATCAACAGTACGTTGCAAGAGCTTCTCCACGAAATCCAACGAAACCCATGAGCCTGTACATAGTACATACCAAATAAGTACCTGTAAATGTAACCTGTATATGCATTCGAGTTCTTCGTCTCTCCCGTATTTTGTGGTCCTAGTTAACTTTACCTGTATATGAATTATCTACTCAACAGTAGTCATAAGTGATATTAGCAGGGTGATTGGGCTCGATGAAATTATGATAGGTTTGCCTGGGGAAACTTACCAGCACTCACCTACGCGTGTCATGAGATGACTCTTCGTTTCTCCCGTATTTCGTAGTCCCAGTTACTTTTACCTGTATATAACGAATCTATGTGCTTAACAATAGTTATAAGGGATATTAGACATTAGCACAGGGTGATAGGGCCAGATTAAGTTCTGATAAGATCGTCTCGGAGAACTTATGGGCACTCGCGCACACTTATCATTAGGTGACACATCCTAACATTGTGCTGATGGGTGTGGACGCAGAGACTGGTGAGCTCCTATAAGATCATAACCTGGCGCAATTACTTATATGCTAATTGGGATTTTTCCGACAACCTCTGCAGTATGTCAGCCTGATAAAACATCAAATCTATGTTTCCCTGGCCTACAACTTAGTACAAGATACATAACGCGAAGAGCGGCCGTAGAGATCATACCGAGAGTGATGGCGTGGTGCGCGGGATGTTTGCCGTAGGCGATACAGGGGCTGCCAGTGAACTCGGAACCACATTTACCGTCAGTTTTACGCGCCTTAGGCGCTAATGTGTTTCACGTGTATTCAGGAGTCAGCGGCTCCATCACTTACGGCTCAGCGCTCAGCGCTCAGTCTCTACCTTCATAACCGACAGAACTTCTGGAGCATTTCAAGAACCCTGCATCGACCAATTATTGTGCCAATGCGCCAATGGCCAGTAGCTGGCAGTGTACATGTGTTCCATCACTCCGAATATGTAAGTAGCCTACATACCATTGACCTCCACTCCTCAGCGTGGGCGCCGTCCGCAGTCGCCAGCGATCTCTCAGATGCATCACCAACTGCACTCGTATGACTGACCGTCTTAGTAGCACTACTAGCATAACCAAGGCAACTATTCGCTTCTAAAACGACAACTGTAGCGACCTAAGGCTTGGTGACGTTCCCCGAACTATTGTTGAAGCCACACCGCGTTTTTTCCGCGGGCGATGACGTGGACGAATTTGGCGGAGTACAGATGCTGATGTACCTGGGTACATTTATCCACCGAAGCCCCAGATCAGGCAGGCGTTGGACTCCAACAATGAACAAATCTGAAGGAGACAGTAGGATGTGGTGTGGTCGGAAATTGATCGGACGTTTGGGGGGGCTGTTCCGGCGATGTCCCCGTAAAGAGGCTGGTGTTTGCGTGATTTCACAAATTGAGGGAAGTGTCCCAGATATTTTCTGGAACCACTCGTCTCCGCACATGCTACACAGATGAAGTTGAACCACCAGCATCTGGGCCAATCAATTTGCGCAACCACTACGTGCAGTCCTGCAGTCTCTGATTCTACAACTGCGCCACGGGAATATTGGCCGAGGCAACTTGGAGACACGATGTCAAATCACGATAAAGTCATATTATCGGCTCAGGCTATCGATCGGAAGATGCACGCTGTGAGTTTCATTTGATACACACGTGAAGGAAAGGTGTTTAAATTTATTCCAGGCGAAGCAACAGTGCTGCATTCGACCACGCTGCCTACTAGCCGCCCAAATAAACAAGCACAGGGGTCTCTCGAAGTCAATGCCCTACTTCGAGAAGTCCCGCAATGTAAACATACAAGTTAGCGGCAGGGCCTCATTCCAAGATATTCGTGGCAATGTCAATAACTTCATCCACTATCGGCCCGTGGAGAAAGGTATGTCTTGTCTGCTGGAACGTGTGATTTGTGAGCTTACCGTCCGCAGGCATCGCTCACCTTGAGCGTTTCACGCCCGGTGGCGCTGCTTACGATTCATCTGAACGCTTTCCGCCTCCAAAATGCCATCCCTGCACTCGCATGGTAGTATTGGACGACATCATGCAGTGGATTAGTACATCCAGCCGAGGAAGTGATATTCTTTGGCTTCATGGGCCTGAAGGTGCTAGCAAATCCGCGATCGCTCAGACTATGTCAGAACGCTGTGCCGAAACCAAGCAACTGGCGGCGACCTTCTTTTTCGATCGAGAGAAGTCGGACCGCAACACTGCAGACCTTTTTTGGGCAACAATAGCCTTCCATATTGCCATGCATTCTGAAAATGTGCCAGGGCTGCGAGAGGCTATTGGACGTGCAGCGGTACGTCATCGAGGGATTTTGAAGAAATCCCTCGGTGTTCAGATGAAGCATCTGATCGTCGATCCATTTTTTTCAATCGAAACCGAGGAAAATGCGGGTTTGAATGTACCGTTTTTGGTGATCATCGATGGCCTGGACGAATGCATTAGCGTTGAGCAACAATTACACATCTTGTTATCGATCGCCGACATCATAACCACCTTTCATCTTCCTCTGCGTTTCTTAATTACCAGTCGTCCAGAGCCCCACATTTGGAGTATATTTCACAATGACTTCCTCCGACGAATCACCTATTCCGTCTCCCTTGACATTCGGTCCCGACCAGTGGATGATCGTGTAGTGTTTCTGTGCAGAGAATTCAACAAATTATACGAGAAACACAAGTACACCATGAAACACATCCACTGGCCTTTACCATCTGATAAGGTCGCGGAAAAATCGTTTATCAACCCATCCGCCATCCTCCGATTCATAGATCATGTGGAGTCTCGGCCCACGACTCAGCTTGAGTATGTACTGAATGCATCCCACCCAGGTGCCTTTTCAGAACTTGACTTGCTGTTTCTGCCAATCTTGTCGACAAGCACGGATATTACCCTCCTTCTCCGCATACTTGGGTGTATCATTGTTGCTACCCGTCCACTTTCTGCCGTTGAGGTAGAGGCTCTCCTTTCTCTACATCCCGGAGATGTTCACCAGATGTTGGGTGAAATAAATCCCCTCTTGTACATTCCGGACTCCGAGTCCATCCCAACCCAGACTGCATCCGATGGACCTGTCTCATCCAGCACGCTGAGCAGTCCCTTCTACTATGGAATCCACATGCTCCACCCATCGTTCCTAGATTTCATCTTCAGCCCCAAACGTGCAGCTGAATACCACCTAAACAAGCATCAAATCCATCTAGATATGGCTCGTTGTTGCTTCGAGTTGGCGCAGAATAGCGCGGCCGATCCTGAATCTATCATGTTCGTGCTCAATTCTACCCACTGTTACTCCTGAAATGTGACGTTCTCCCCCCAGAATCCCCATTACAGCACGACAATACATCATCGACTCGTGGCAGCATCATTCCAATGAGGCTATGCTCATCGCAGAAACTGTGCCGGAACTCTTGTCCGTGAGTAAGCTTTCATGGTCGATTCTACTTTCGCTGTCGCCGGATGATCCGTATGGGAACCTTCAAAAGTTACGTCCTGTTCTGTTTTGGCTATATGAAAAATCCAGACGCCATGCGATGCTACCCACGGGTCCTCCGGATCTCTTCCAATGTCCACTCAACATCATACGCTACGAGATCCTTTCCTCATACAATGCCCCTGCGCTCTTGCTCTTCTTCGCCATGTACGAGTGTCTGGATACCAAATTGGTCAACGAGATCCTGTACGCCGAGGTAGCACATCGCCCAGCACGGTTGCGTCGTATGCAATCCTTGAGCTACCGGGATAATCTCGCATTATACGTATACATGAAGACTGAGAGTGAACGCAATGGGAACCCACTGGACACTCCCATCACTCATACTCGTCTCGCCTGTGCTTGCATCCAGGTCCTCTCGAGGTAAGTGCCAACTTGCGACTGAGTAACCTGTGCATGTGTGATCTGATACATATCTCTCAGAAATCCTGCGTTTAATAGCCCTTCTGTGTCAGAATACGCAAGGACTTATTGGGCTAAACATCTGTTTTTGGCATCGTCGTTTGGCAACTATCTGCGAGAACCCCTTGAACAGCTTGCAACTTCCTTCTTCGCACTTAATCTCAATGGTCTCGATGCACATCTTGTTGTCCGATGGTTAAAGGTATGATAGTGCATTCCACCAATCGTGTGCTTTGTTGAGTTGATCGTTGATGTGTAGTATGGTCAGAAATCCAACGATGTGCCGCAGCGGTTGATATCACTCTGGGAGGCAATCGCACGAGAACACGGTGAGGAGCACGTCGAAACTCCACTTCCAGTTCCGTGGCCCGAACAAGTGATTGACGGAGAAGGGAGGAAGTTCTAGGCTGTAGAGTTGCGGTTCCCAGTATATTTATTGATTTCAATGGACCTTTTTTAAACACTTGACTCGTTTCGACATCAGAAGTTGAAGGGCGGTAATGATGCGGGCAATGGAAAGCAAGATGATAGGCTCATCACTGCTTTTACACTCATCGAGGTCGGGAAATGCTAGATGACGAAAATGGCTCAACAGTCAATTTCTGCAGTAGGATGTCAGCCGTAATGGTCAAGCTTATGTATGATGAACGTTGAACGGCGTGGAATGCCGAACTTGAACAGCATCTCACCACGTGCTGAACTTCGCCTGAATCTACCAGTAACCACAGGATTCTCCTTTACTCTTCCATCGACAAGTACGATACATCTTCCAACGAACAAAGATTCTTTATACCTTGAGCCTATTGCCTGTTGTCCTAAGCAGTACAATCCGGCTGCGTTGTCCATTTTTTTTGCCACTGTACGTCACGCTAGCAAATGATCCCTGTGCAAGATCTTTATAGTATCTGGGAGCGTGTTATTCAAAAGACAGAAATCAGCAATATTGGAATGAGATGCATACTTGTATCCGCTGTACCAAGATTGCTCACTGGCAGTCACATGAACACTTTCCTCAGGATGGTAGCATACAAGAGAATGCTGAGCATGTTACGGCTTTGAGTTCTGATGATTCTCCGGACTTGCTTCGATACCACGACTTCGTTGTTCCAGAATCAGGCAGTGATCTTGTGTTTGGAGTGCCCCAGAGGCATAGGTAGATTGCTTGCATCTATCTTAGAGAACCCAGCATTCCTCAATGGGACCAATGCCATGTAACTACTACTACTACTAATCTCCCGGTCTGTAATTAGTTGCATCCAGTCCCATATTTACATAGTCAAGATTCATGATCATAGATCAAAAAAGTGGCGCAGGGGAATCCAGGACAGACGGAATGATGCCAGCAACTTGAAGATGAACGAATTTACATGGTCGTGAACATTTGGACGAATCA